>WEIU01006459.1:578529-591029 GCA_013389925.1 Aegithalos caudatus | reverse complement strand
TTTTTGCCAGGAAGCCAGTATTTAATGAAGCTTAGCATTATCTGACAGCCCTTCAACTTTCCTCTAATTAACTTGCAGCTCTTTGAATAAAACCTTTCAACACAGTGGGACTGCCTGTGAATGCAGTATTTTTTGCTGCCACTTCAGAAGACATTGACCTCTTTGGTGTGGCAGGGAAGCCAGCTCTTTAATTTCTCAATTAATTGTTCTTTCCCTTGACAGCTGTATTGGTGCACGTCTCTAAGTAGAAATGTATTGTCCTTTCATGAAAATGCCTAGCAGAATACTGCATATGCTCCATAGCTCAAAATATTAATGTGTATCTTACAAATCCAGGTCCCTTGTATTTGCCTGCCACAATTCATGTTCTCCCTTCCAAACAGTTACCAAATTAATGGTCACTTCAAAACCCAGCTGGAGTCTCTGGGATCCTATGGTTTTCAAATGTGTGTTGCAGTCCTGTCCAGATAGAGCTGGATGACAACACTCACATGATATTTTGAGACATAAAGATCCTTTACCCCTGCTTTGCCATATCCTATATATAAAAACCTTCCTCATAGCAAAAGGGTCATTTAGAGGAGAGTAGGTGTCCCCTGCAGAGCAATAACTTTTATGCTCCCTCTTAGTGGGAGCATTTGAACTTCTCTTTGAATTTTGCATATAATGCAGAGGTTTAAAAAAACCTGAACCAGCAGATACAGAGTGCTACCTATGTTCAGCAGTGAAGACCACTCATCCTTGCCAATTACTTGCATTACTGTGTACACTCCTGAAAATGTGGCTGCCTAACACCACCTACTGTCACACCACATGCCACTTGCTGTAATAGACAGGTGAGGCTGATTCTAAAACTGTTTGCTTAATGGCTTGTTATCTATCCCTTATCAGTCATGTTTCTCTTCAATATAGCTTAAAACCCATCCTAAAGGCTAGCTTTGATGGGACAGAAAAGAAGCCATCTTGATAGTTCTTGCATAGTTTCCACATTTGCCAACACATTTGCCATAAAAATGCTTTAGTGTTTTGTCAGTCCATAACCCCTGATGTACAGCTCAACAGCGTAGCTTGTGTTTATACTGGGAAAAAAACCCCAAGCCTTCAAGGAGATTTGAAAATTTTTTGTGGTTGTTCCAATCTCTTATTAGGATATTGGTTCATAAATCATGATTATATAACTCTGTTTTTCCTTGTAAGATTCATCCTACCTTGCCAGCTTTATTGCCAGTGAGACGATCAAATTCTTGGGCATACAGTTGTTTGTAAGAATTACAGCCTTCTGCACCATCAATATTCAGTGTTGATTTTTGACTCCTCTTTTGGCCTCTCAGAGTATTCCCTTCCAGGCAAATATTGCTTTATTTGTCATCTAACTGCTGAAGTCACTATTAGACTTCCCATTCAAAACATTGGCATGCTTCAGACATTTTTTGTTTTCTAGACAAATTGGGTTTGCCACCCAGTAAACACCTTTTTCTTTTTCACTCCTTTCTGGGAATGGACAGGGTCTCAGAGCTTTTCTTCTGTCCCCTTTGATGCAGGTTATATTTTCCCCTACTTTCATAGGTGACTATTCATGTGCAGGGTAAGAAGGCAGAAAAACAGATCCTGGGCTAGTGAGGCGAAATGTAGGAAAAGAAAACAGGCCTGATACAAGGAAGTTTTCAGAATACTGAGGTCTATTGACTCACAGAATAGTCTTCAAACATAAGGATAAAAGCCATGATAAATGACACCTTTAAACTATTTAGGAGTAGAGTTTACTGAGAGTTTTTCTTATGAAAGGAAAAATGTGGGTCTTCTGAAGGCAGGGTTCTTCACAAAAGTGAGTGGGAGGTACAGGAAAGTAATTTAGTCCTCCTTGTTTTCAGAACTTCAAGGACAATTATCTCCACCGCAGTGGGATACAGGTGCTTCTTTCAAAAATATCAACATGGCCATGCATGTGAAGAGCCAGGAATGAAAAGACAAACAAAGGGATCAAAAAGAGCAAGCATCGCTTGAACGGGCACCTCTGCAACATATTCCAGGGTAACTCTTTTTTTCCCATGATTCTTTAGCCTCAGATACTCTGGATTTTGGGCCCTTGGTCTTATTCTCAGATGAGAAACTGGATTGTGAAGACTCAACATTAAAGCAAATATGTTGGCAAGACATAGGATCCCACGAAACAGTTGTCAAAAGCAGAGGGTGCTCGACCTCCTGTAGTGGGGCTCGGTCAGGGTAACTAATAATCTGTCATTAATGCCTGGTTATATTCTGTGTAGAAACCTAAGAACATAACAGATACTGGAAGATTACTTGTAGACATTTATAACCAGCAGCCTGTATAACATTCATTGTGAGTTCATCAGCATCACATCCCACTTCACATTATTTTCAGTTATGTAAACAGTGCTCTTTTGGGAATTAACCTAAAATCTTTGAATGAAGAACCCAAAATCCAAGCCTCCCAGCAGACCCACCAAATATATTTGCATTTGTATTCCAAATCTAAATAATAAAATGAAGAAAAAACGTTGGGGTGGCTGTCCTGGAGGAAACCCTATAACAAAACTGAGGGCATGATTTAGAGGAGAAGCTCTTGCTGTTGGCACTAAACCTCTTTTGGCCAGGGAGCATCCTGAGAGTAGGAGAGAAAATGAGCACCAAGAGAAATACACTGTGAAAAATCAATTCTGACTGTAGGTATTGGTTTAACCTAAAACTTTTTTTTTTTTTTTTCCTAGCTTACAATGAGAAACTAGACCTTGAAGTCTCAATGTACAGTTCTTGGCTTTTCTTTAGTATTATGCCTCCCTATTGCCATTGTTGCAGTGATGGACCAACACATAACTGTCTGTTTTCCCAAAAGCAGAGAATTCAAAAACAGTAGCAGCTACAAGCACTGCAAGGTGTACTATACCACAAGTATTTCATGTTTCCTGATAAATTGCAAAGGAAACCTTTGAGGACTGCTATTAACAAGTGCAAATTTTGGAAATTCCCTTCTGCTTTTTCCTTAGTTGGCATTACCTAATGTATGTCTCACAGGAAGAGAAAGAAAAAAGTCATCCCACCTTTTTGAACAACTCCATGCATCACATTTACCTAAACAAGAGATCAATTTCCAAAGTGATATGGTTATGATACTGGTAGGAGCAGAGGAAACAGTGTGACTCACAATTTGCCTTTGGGGATGCCATCTTCAAGAGTCTCTTTCATGACTGAATATCTTACACAATCCATCCTTTTCCTACAAAGGATGCCCTTCAGATAAGATGTTACTCAGCAAGCTCTTCATCCCACAGGATGACTCAGATCTCAAACTACTCAGGGAGCCCAAACTTCCCAACAGTAATGATGTCACCTTGTTTCCAGGGACAAGAAGCACTGGTAGAAGAAAAACGTGGACACGGGGCTACTGAGACAATCAATATGTTTTTAAGTTTTACCTCCTCAACCACTAAAGCATCTCCCTGAGCAATTTCAGGTAATATCAAGGACAGCTGTTTGGAGGGAGGAGGACATGTCAATTCTTTTATTACCCAGATTGCATTTTTCTGCTTTTTGAAGATAGGTGCAGTGTCAGCAATTCTCCAGTTAAACAATTTCCATCTATCCTTGAGAGAAGTCCTACAACTTCTGATGATGGGTATTTCAGTCTATTAAGGTAGAGGTGGTCTGCCCCCCCGACACAAGGACATTAATATTTCTGAGTATTCAAAGCACTTTAGCACAATTTTTTTTCATGTCATTCAAGGAGAACAAGGAAAGCTATGAAAAGGTTTGCAGGCTTTTACACTAAACTTTTTCAAAGCCTTACTTGCATAGGAAATTGTAATGTTCAACAGACTTACTGGGTTTACAGACCATCTGTCACTCCTTACTGACAGCTCAGCAAAGTGGCAGAATGCAAAACCCTGAGTAATGCTCTTACAGATTTAGAAAATGAGTTAGTCTTTGTATCAATCATCACAACATTATTGTGAATCACTTAATTGTTAACTATTAAATTAAAAAGCATCTGAAAGATGTCATATGTTTTCATACATTTCAGAAGTCATGGACTGCATGGAGTTTGCACATCCTTGAGATAGATCAGGTGCCAAAACAACAGAGAAGATGAGAGATGAGCCAAGGATAAAGAAAGGGAGGGATTCTGGGCTGTTAAACAGATGTGTTGAGGTTCTCCTGCCCTTCTCTGTGAAGAGCAGTGGCAAGCACTCAGATCAATCCACCCAGCCAGGCAGGCACTGGGACCCAGCCACCCTCAGGGCTGGTCTCCCTTAGGAAAAGACCAAGTTCTAGGAGACATAACTATGATGAGAACTTTGTGAGTGTGATTTGGATGTGAGTGGTGGGAAGTCTACTGGACTTCACCTGAATACAGCTGTGAAAGCCAGCACTAATATTTCATGGCCCCTATTCTATCCTTTAAGTCTATTTTTTAAAACAAACATGGTTCAAGACAAATAATTTGAAATAATTTCTTCTTTTTTTCTCATGCATTTCATACTAACCCAGCTAATTACAATCACAACAACTAAAGCTTCACAATGAATCCCTATAAATCTGGGCAGTGCTAGGAATAATGCTGTCCCTTTATCTTCAGTTCAGTCTCCTTAGACCTATGAATCCAGCTGTGATCTTTAACTGTAGGACAGCTTTTTTTCCCCCTAGATTCTACATTGTCACTGCAGACATGGAGCAATGTGGTTCCCTCTCATTGCTCAGTGTGTTGGCACTCTGCCTCATTCATCATGGGCTATTCCAGCCATGCCCTGGTGATAAGGTTATTCATTTCATACAGTGCTTTTCTTTAGGGCTGATCACTGCTGTGACAAAAACATTAGTCAATGTTTTGTTGTAGCTCTTCAGCAAGGAGTCTCTGCTGTACAATCAAGGAGCAGAGTCACAGCAAGATTCCTAATTTTGGATGCCCATTTGAGGTTCATGGTATAATTTTCTTCTGTAAGTGTTTGAAGTTACATAACACAGTAGATACTTAATATGCAGCTGGTTTTCACTTCAGTTATAACTGTGAAAAAGTTATTGATAATAAAACTGGATGTAGAGAAAATAGATCCAGTATGACTGCTTCTTTTTAAATGCCATTTTTATGTATCTTGCCTGGCAGAATGCACAGAGAAGTTGGTAAAGGCAATGCAGGACACCCTTCTCCAGGACAGCCTACATATTTTCATTTACTTTCTCTGGGAGAAGCATGGTATACAATAATTTACAAAACAAAACTGCCAGATTGTTCTGATTCCTTTAACAGCACTCTTACACCCTTTTCTTGCTAACCCACCTTCTAGATAAGTAAGCTTGCAAAACATTTGAACCCTTGAGATAGGCAAGGGCTGTGAACAATATCCTATGATTCTAAGTGTTGCTGGAATAACATCTACAGTCTGACCGTCTGACCATCCTGCTATTCCAGGTGTACACAAATCATCATTCTGCGTCTTTGGTGGGTGAAAGTTAGGTAAACACTACCTCCACTTTGTAACACCCCTTCCTCCTTATGAAAAAGACATCCAGTCACAGTGGTCTGAAGGAAGAAAAAGTATTTTCTAGTCTGGTCCCTGATGTTGAAATTGTGTGGAACAGAAACACAGTTGTGCTGTGGCACCCAGATGTTGTTCAGCCTTAGTGATGCCAAATCAACCATGGGGTTCTTTTTGGCAACTATGAAACACCTGGAGGGAATCCTTAATTCCAGTTTCATTGTGCACTGTCTTTGCATATGGAAGAGATGCTGCCATGCAAGTGAAGGTATGTGACTCCAAACCCTCAGGTCACCCACACACTGGAGGAAAGAGGTCCCCTGTAGCCATGGAAGCTGGTTGTGGAATCCATCCAGGAACTACCAGGGACATGGAGAGTACACTTCTACACCTTGCACTGTGGAGTAAGAGGATCGTAGGGATTCCTTTGAAATTAATTAAAGAGATGTGTTTGAAAATGCAGCAGGATTTCATAAGGCACTGTACATCCCACTGCACTAAGGGATGGCCACCCATGAGACCATAGAGCCTCTCCCTCACACTCTGGCCCAAGTAAAATTTCTGTACTATGGCATCTGAATAGCTTTGAGGATCTGGTTGTCAAGGGAAGTTTTGTGAAAGTGTCATTTGGAACATCAAGTACAGCTATCAAAAATTACAGGTGTCTATTCTGTTTTGTTGTTTTTTTTCCTGGATGTGGATGTAAAAGTACCTTCAAGTCGATGTATAATTCTCAGCTTTGTGAAGGTTTTTTCCTTTTTTTAGGTTGGGTTGGTGGGTTTTTGTTGTTTTTTTTTTCAATCTGCCTTTTGCCTTCAGAAGTGTTTTCAAATTCCCTCAACAATGTTCATATTCATGCCTCATAACTGTGTGGTGCTTTAAAAATACTTATGCTAGCAGTCACCCTTCATGAGATGAAGGTTACATAAATGCCTCTTAAGTAACTACAAAATGCTGCAAACAAAGAGCTCCAAGTTTTTCCCTAATGAATATTTCTTTGGAGATTCAGAAGCTGATATTTTACTGAACTTGTTCTGCCTGTGGACAATCATAATAGCTCTCAAAAAAGTAATCCACACCAAAGCTTTATACCTCAAAGCAGAAAGCTGCAGGAAATTAGCTTTATTTTGCTGGTAATGGAAAGAGGCAAAATCTTGCAGTAACTTAACTGTTTGGGATTTTTTTTTTTTCATTTTTAAATGATTGAAAGAGATTAATAAAATTCAGGGCACAGAATGAACTTGCACTTCCTATTAACATGAAAGGGCACTGTATCCCAACAGCAGATTTCTGTGATAGCCATAAAGCAGAATTTAATGAAATTGCTTCAGAGAAATGCAGCAATAAATACAAGTAATGAGCCAAAAAAGAAGCTAGGAGGCAAGGTGCTTCCATAGATATGAGTCAATAAGTGCGTTAGTGAAAGGAACAATGGGATCTTGGAGAGAAAATTGCTTAAAATTATCAGAAATGAGAAGAGTAGCAATTTGTACAAAACTCCACCAAGAAATCTTCTAGTTTCCCTCTGGTTATATTTGAATAGCTGCACTTTAACAGAAGTCTGGAAAGGCCAAAATGTTAAGCCACTATGTTTTTACTGTCAACCAAAATATCTTCGAAGTCTGATGTGTGATATGAAGCAAGGTTTCCACACCTTATACAATGTTTTATCAACCAGCACACAAAATACAGCTCTGCTGAAAAACCAGCAGTCTCAGGATGGTCATAGCTGGAGTTTTGCATCAAAATATGCATCAATTTGAGATGGGATCCATATTAAATGGGTAGCTCTCCAGTGCTTGCATCATTCCCCTCTCACAGAGGCATTCCAGAGGCACAGGCATGGTAGAGAGCAAAGCAGAGCACAGGTCTCCTTTCTTCATGGCTTTTGTGGAGCCAGAAAAGATGGGTGAAAGATTTGTGCATCCTATATATTTACAACCTCTAGCTGCAATTTGTTGAACAGAAGTAGCACAAAACACATCAAGTTTGTGATGACATTCCTACCCCTGAATGTTTTACTCACTGATAGTTGTAATTTTCTTGGCAGCTCCTGTAGAAGACTCAGAGAAATGGGAGCACTGTCAAAGTAGCTGCCTCCATTTGTGCAACGGCAAACACACATCTCTGGGCACTCACTTGAATGTCTTACCAAATTATCTTATCTGCAAGGATGTGTGAAAGTCTGCCATGATAACTCACAGCATGCATTACACTTAAGAGTGAGCAGGCAGTATGTGAAGGCATTTATTTCTATGACATGGAGCTGACTTAGATTGTCATATGCAATGCATATGTCTCCGGGGCTGTAGACTGTGGGAAGTGGGATAAACAAAATATTTTAGAGAGGACATGGAAATAAGACATTTCCCTGAAATCAGAGTCACTGCACAGCATGGGGCACAGATGTGGCAAGTCCTGGCTGTGACACCAAATAGCTTTGTAAAGTTCTGTGCTACATGATTTTTAGGAGAAGACTCAAAGGATCACTCTTACCCAAAATAAATTATGGGAAGTATTCTTGCTTAGAGCTGCTGTGTAGAAAGTGATAACAGCCAGCCTGTGAAATTAGGAAGCCAGCAACAGTAATTATTTCCCTAGAAGTGAGAAGGGGTTTTGAAAGGCATTATACACCAGTAAGCACCCATTCTGGAAAACGAGACAGATTTCTGTTTCTAATTGGTTAATTATATGTAATTTCAGTAGGTACGGACGTTCCATTTTCTGGAACCGATCTTTTTTCTGTCAACTGCTAATGGAGGTTAGAAGAAAAATATATTAAACAAGCTGCTATGTAAAAAAACTAAGCAGACCCTTCAGAGACTGGGCGTGCTGCAGGGTACCTCTAATTACAGGTCACTGACAACCAGTGACTGAGAGTGCTTATGTTCATGTTTTTTAGACTTTTTCAGTGCTTTCTTCACAGGATGTATAAATGGTAAAAACATTACACTTCACAAAACAAAACAAAACAAAACAAAACAAAACAAAAACAAAAACAAAAAACAAAAAACAAAAAACAAACAANAAAAAAAAAAAAAAAAAAAAAAAAAAAAAAAAAAAGACAAGAATTAAGTACAGTTAACCTGTCTTTTAAGACAAACTTTGAGCATTGTATGCATCCTGCCATTTTCAGATAATCAATGTAGAAAGGTTGGACAGTAAGGAGGACAGTAAAAAAAGTTGTGCCACTTGCAGATGGAAATGGCAATGATGGGAAATTCCCTGGTCCGTGTGAGCCGAATGAGATTGCATTCACTCCCAGCACCATATCTTTTCTAGCTCTATTTTTTCACCGATTATTCCTCTGACAAAACTTTTCTGAGATGTGTGCCAGCGCTACCATCTGCTGGCCGAGCCCGGCACTGTCGGCAGGAGAGAGCAAAGGCGGGGCTGGCAGTCCCCAAGGCAGACACTTCCCTGCCCCTTGCCTTCTTCCCCCGGGAGGGCTCACCGTGCCTGGGCAGCAGCCGGCGCTGGGGAAGGGGCTGCTGTGCCAGCGGCCACACAGCAGATCCCGATCTCAGTGTTCCGAGCCAGAAACGTGTCCAGTTATTCCTATCCCATACGTCTCTCAATGTTCTGTCAGTCCTGGTTCATACNCTTGTTTTTTTTTTTTTTTTTTTTTTTTTTTTTTTTTTTTTTTTTTTTTGTCACACTTAAAAGAAATGCCTTGCCTGTTCACTTCTCAGCTGTCCAGGAACACGGAATAAGAGACAAAAAGTCCAGGCTGTGTACAGGGGTCAGGCACAGCCCTTCTTTCAACTCAGGAAAAAAAGAGCTCTCTGTGCTATGTCCTTTGTTGGAGCTTTGCATGTAGCAGTCCCCCTTTAATACAGGACAGGTATTTAAAACAACTACAATATTTTTATGAAATGAGAAAACTGAAAGTAGAGAGCATATGCAAAATTCCTTCAGGAACTGGGCTCAGGGTGTTTGCATTTGGTATTTCTTTTGGACCAAGATGTCTGACTACACGAGCCAAGAACAGACAAGTATCTCAAAAACAGTAAAGGAAATTCATGGAAAGAAGCCAGAAGCATTAGGTAGCTCTGTGCTCTGACTTCTCTTTCTTCTCTTTCTTCTCTTTCTTCTCTTTCTTCTTTTTTTTTTTTTTTTTTTTTTTTTGTTTGTTTGTTTGTTTGTTTGTTTGTTTAATTTTGGTCACCTAGGTCTTTGTCCATGGAGTGGCTAAAGACACTGGGAGTCTAGTCTCGGAGAAAGAGAATCTAAGAGGGAGGGATGAGAGGGGGGACTATTGAGGGATTAAATGAGGAGAAATTAAGAATTAATTCCCCATTTTCTTAGATAAAATTATCTGTAAACTCTTGTAGAACAAAGAGGATTAGGCATACAAAAGATATGTGGTGGATTAATAGATTTCTCACCATGCTCATGGATGCCATGGATGCAGAGAACTGGCATGGCTACCCAGATGTCCAGGCCCTGAGGGCACTACCAGCACTCACTGCCCCATGGCAGCTCCCTGGGGCTCCCCCTGCCCAGTCCCATGGCCCCATTTCAGCCACCCATGGCTCCAGTCACTGCCCAGGGATGCCCTATAACCCAAATATCTGGTCTTCTGCTCACAGGTACTGAGGCACAATCAGTGAGAAAATATTAGTGAAGTCACACGGTCGTGCTGGGTAAATTGGGTGAGAGGAAAGCTTATATTCACCAAAACCAAGCTCCAAAACAAAAGGGATAGCAAATAAAGAGAAAGAATTTATTTTGTTCTAGGAGGGAATCTGAACTTGCTTCCATCACCTCTAACAAATGTGTCCCAGTAGCCCAACTGGTAGATAATATTTTTCATGTGTTTTCTTTTCCTGCAAGAAAAATGAGCAATTTCCTTGATTTGGATTGAACTGTTTGGGGTTGTTTGTTTGTTTTCTAGTCTGAGAAATAATAAAAGTAATTATAGCTTGAAAAAGAGAAAGAGCTACTTCTTAACTTTTGCTCTATCAGAGAAAGGTTTTGTTTAGGGTTGTTTGGCTGACTGATAAAAAGACTCAGAGCTGTGGACAAAACCACCCCCCCCTTCTAGTGGTCAGTGAACAAAGAGACTGAGCTGGTACTTCCAAAACTGGAGCAGTGCTCCACCTTTTCTATGGGATAAGTGAATAGAAATAATCCCACTGAAATCAGGATGTGCTCACACCTTGTGCTCACCATTATGATTATCCAAGGAGCAGAAATGCACTGTCACCTATTCTGAACTGATGGGTATCAATGGAGTTATTTCAGAAAGGGATGTCCATAGTCCTCACTGAAGAGACCTGGAAAGGCAGAGGGTCTGCCTAGCAACTTGTAGGAAAGACTATATATATAAAGAGTTGAAAGAACAAAGAGTTTGTCAGTGTCAACCCCCATGCCCCCATGAGAGGGGGTGGAAATGCTGAGTCAAGCACAGGGGAGATGCTCCTTCAGAGAGGCCTGGGGAGAGCAAAGCAGCTGCCAGGAGCTTTGCCCCATGCAGAAATTCCCAACACCAACTCTTCCTGTTTTGGTACATTTATTTCATCAGAGAAAAAAAAAATGCAACTCCCTTTCCTCAAAATAAGGTAATAAAAAGTGCAGTCTGGATGACAATGAGACAACTCTATTCCTAACATCTTTCCAAGGTCTGTATGAACCTCTGTGATTCAGAGTCAGTGCTTTCATGAGACAAAGAGCTGGTACCGCTGCATTTTACAAACCACAGAAAGAAAAGCTCCAGGGATTTCAAAAGCCATAGACTCGGCAGAGACTCCACAGTTTAATTTGTGAAGTGAGACAGCTGACACATTACAAACTCAATTTTACTTCAGAGTTACTAAAGCCATGAATCTAGTGCTGTGTCACTTGAATCAGAGATGATTAACGAGTTTCAAGACCTTTAAAAGTACAAAGGGAAGTAGTTCAGAAAGGAAAGGTTTCACCTGGCACAGAAGAAACAAGACCTTTTTTCAGGGTCACATGAGCCAGGTATTCTCCAGCACTGAGGCTGGAATGGAGTAAGGGTTACTACTTTGAATGATATAAGAATTTGAAACATTTCTCTTCCCCGCAATAGTTCACTGCTGTCGTTTTAAAGAAAAGTGGACACCCCAAGGTATCCTAGAGAGCAATTTTGCATGAAGTGTTGCCTGGTGCATGAAAGTGAGTATCCCTTGGAGCAGTGAGCTGAGCAATGTGTCAAGCAATGACAAATAATTGCTCAATAGGCATAAAAATAACTCCCGGGAATTTTTATCCAAACCCAGCAGGATTCAGGCTGGAACTGCAGAATAAAGTAGTAAAGCCTCCATTTTGACTATTACAGTGCATGTGTTAAGCAAGAAAAAGTGGATTCAGGAGCATCAAGTCTCAGACCCATGATTCTCAAGAACGTGAGTCTGATGGGAATTGACCTTATCCCGTATTAGGCAAAAAAGTACTCTCTTTTTCGCCACTAACCTACTATTTTTCAGCCAGTCCATCCCATTTTGTTAAGCTAATAAAGTAAAATTTATTTCCTTCTTAGTCATCTTGAAAAGAATTCATGTCAGTGGACAGGCAAGAGGACATTCTCTGAATACGCTCCAAAGCTCTATGTTACATTTATTAGATTTGCATGTCTGTGGTCTCCATTTAAGAGAAAATATAAAACAACAAGAAATGGACAGGGCAGCTGCAGACGTTTGCACACAACTGCAGAAAGAAGAGCTGTGTCCTGGGATGTGGCTGATCCCACCTAGCAACTGCAAGGATTTATTGCACCACACATATTTAAATACAACTGTGATGGTTTAGTGTTTGCTATTTTTATATGTGACTGGGAGAACTCAAAAAACCAAAACAGGCTTACCTTAAAATTACATAAGGTAGTTTATTCACACTCATTAAGAATAAGAAATAAGAGGAAAAAAAATATGAATTCCTCAAAACATCCTTCCCTCCCCACCACAAGTATTCACTTTCCTACACACAACATAAAAAGACAAAACCTGTAATTTCAGTCAGTTTTACCATTAAAAAAAAAAAAAA
>WEIU01006459.1:561191-577801 GCA_013389925.1 Aegithalos caudatus | reverse complement strand
GGCCCGGTCACCCAGGGCAGCGGGGCCCGGCCCAGCCCGGCCCGTGCGGCAGCCACCGCCCGGCGTTACCCGCTGGATCATCCAGAGAGAAAGAACGCGGCTTCAACCCATTCACACCTTAAATACTATTTCCCAGAAAGTCACCTCCTGTTTTCTCAGTGGTCAAACCACATGCCAATAGCCAAGAACTGGCCTCTGATAGGTGTTCATACTTTCTAAAGAGAATTTATGGTCCTAGCAGGGTGATATTCCATATTTTTCTTCAACTAAAAACTAAACCGTGTTAACCCATTAACAACAACAAAATATCGTTGTCTTGCTTAAATCTGTTGTTCTGTTGAGGTGTTTTAATTCCAGTTTCCATAAGCAGCTCTCTTTCCATCAGAAAAACCATCTTGCAGAGCAATTTTCTGGCACTGCCCCGGCTCTTTGAGCTGGTCTGTGTGGGCAGGGACCCCCAGAGATGCACCTAAGGGAGAGGGAATCGCTGTCCCTCCACCCTCCCCAGCCCAACAGTGCACCCAAGGGCGCTGACAGACACCCGCTGGACTTGTGACCACACAGGCATCTCCACACTCGCACTTCCAGCAAAGGGCTCCTGCTGTGTACAAACACGCAACAGCACCAGAACACTGCGTGTGCCTTTTGCTTAATTGGCAGGAGAAATAAATTGATGCAAATCAGTAAAAAAACAAACGAACAAAACCAAACTGAAGACAGTGACCATCAAAATTTACATCTCTTCCTGCTTTGTGGACTCTTATCTCCTTTTCACTAACCCTCAAGTGAGAAAAGAAGGAATTTCAGGAGTCTAGCTCTATATTAAAATGTCAATAAAAGGCAAGATTTGCACAGTATTTGCATTTTAATCTCATCTTTACTATATTTTATTTGAAGGAAATATTCTGTTCACCACCTGTCTGCAGATGGGATTGCAAGAAATTAGAATTCTGGACTCCATAGTATCAGTCAATCCACAAAATTAGAGCTAGCATTTAAAAATTGAATGAAAACTAATAAGCAAAAGAGTATGAACTATTTATTTCTGAGAAAATATCCTACAAAACTGTGGCTTAACTACCATGTTAACATAAAAATAGGAAAGAATCTGATAAAATATATTCCTGACAATCATTTAAATCCTGCATTACATTTTGAATGGCTTGAAATACATAAAAAATCCAAACCTCACCATAATGAGCTTATTCAGTTTGCATCTTGTACTTTTACAGTTTACAACTGGATAAGTGTTGATGCATAAAGCTGTAATTCACCAGTGTTGACCACAATTTTTATGATAATAAATAAGTAAACACACAGAGATGATATAAGCTGAGCATACAGAATTCATCTTAATTACACTTGGGCAGAGAAGTTCAAGTAAACAGAGTCATACCATGAAATTTTCATAAGAAAAGCAAATGAGAAGCAACACCCTCACCTGGTTCTCAGAGCAATTTCCTCCTGTATTACCATTACTCCTATAAACCCATTGGCTGAAGTTACAAAATAAGATGCTTAAAGGCAAAAGTAAAATTAGTTTGTATAAAAATGTTTCTTTTTCATATACACTATAAAGAGATGGATCTCCAGCTTTCCACTGAGTCACCAAAGCAGGGATTCTTCTCACTTTGATGTCCAAAACTTAAGCACGAGGTTCACTGTCCCCTCCTTGCCTGTTCAATGCAAATTCTGCTTAACCAAGACACTGATTTTAGCAGAATATACCTTTCCCATCCCAGATACTTGCTTTTATTCAACCTCTGTGAGGACAGATGTCTACTTTTCTTCCTGGGCATGAGGGAAACCACATAGAAGGCCATCTTAAAACAGCCAGTTAATTTTCACATGGCTCAAACATGTGTGATGAATTGGGTCAGGTAAGTGACACATTCCCAAGTGTCTCTATCATCAGAGGAGTTAGAGACCTAACTGTGCTTGTCATTTTGTCACGTTGGGGTACAATCTAGTGTCCCACAAACCCAACAGAACTGTGCTGTGTTTGGTCAGCACAAAGGAATCAAACCATCACACTGGATACCTATAGCCAGCAGTCATGTTGTGCAGACAAGGATTTGAATTGTGATTTACATCAAATACCAGCATCCAGCATTTCATCTCTCCTCTCTAAGCTTCCACTAGCACAAGGCAGGCTGGCACACTGGTGAACACCAAAATCAGCTTTCATGTTTAAAGGCTGCCAGTCTCTCCACTTCTGAGATGAGGACTTTGTATCTCTCATTGCTGGTGTTGGTAACATTGTCAGTTTTTGAACTCCCAAGCCCACTCTTACGGAGTCTCCACAGCGAAGTGAAAAAGATCTCCAGAAGCACCCAAGTGTGTGGCTGCTCCTTCAGCTCAGGGGTGACATGGCAGCCCCTCAGGGAGCTGAGCATGCTGCTGCTCTCAGGTGATGCAGATGCACTTTGGTTTAGAACTCAAAAGGAAAGATGCAAGGGGAAGAAGAGCTGGAGTCTCAGCATCCTTGCTCCCACATATATCAGGCAGCTGATATCTCCAGGGGAGCACCCGAGTGAGCAGACAATGGTCCCAACTGCACTTTGGTTTGTGGCAGCAGAACCCATTTCTGAAAGGGAAAGAAAAATGCCCAGTGTTACTGTTTTGCTGGAAATATTTATTTTTATGACCTCAGTGGAATAAGAACTACATACATCATACACTGAGTCAACTGTTCAGCAACAGAGCAAGGGGCAGTAACTGTCTGCTGTTTTTAAAATTTGGAATGGACTTTGATTTCATTGTTTGTTTTATGACCACAGATTAGAGGCATTATTATTACCACTCCCATGGAAAATGCTATGAATGAGGTAGCAACTCTCCCAGAAAAAAATACTATCTCACTCATAATATTTTCTTGGGTGGAGAAGGGGTGTAGAAGCTGTTGTTTTTCCGATGCATGCATGCTGAAAAATGCTTAGAAAATATCACCTGATTTTCAGGGCAGAAAAGGGGAGCACTCAATGCCTGCTACTGATAGCCTGTTAGCCTGTGTCCTTGAACATGCTACAAGGAGAAAATGGGTAATTCTGAAGTGTAGCTCTTCTATGTCTCAAAGTATCAGAAGTAATTGCCTTTAATGGATGATTAAAAACTTTTGCCCTGTTATTATTGCACTGTAGGGAGCTGCCATCAGCAGTGACCTATTTGCTGTCATGGCAGAAATGCTTGTTTCAGATGCTAGGCTAAATGCAGATGATTGTTTGTTGGTGCTTATCTGTCTGCAGTGTGATACACTCAGAAAATAAATAACTTCTACCAGAGGGCCCTTCCTTGCTTGGCAAGTGAGTTCAGCTGGGTTCCCTCCCCTTCCTTGTGGTGGTGTGGGCACAGCCCTCACAAGTGACAGGCACATGAGCACTGCTTACAGAGAAAGCTCTCTGTAGCTCTCCTGGTGTGCCTAATGTTTACATGAAATGCTGTTACTGCTGGGCTGGGATATGTGTTTTATTTGTAAGGGGTTGTCAACCACAAGGCCTCTGAAACTGTGCCAGAGAATCAAGTGATCTATTTTAAAATGTTACACTAATTTTCTGTGCTTTCAAAGGGGCCCTCATATCACATTTCCAAGCTTCATCATGCAACCACGCAGGATTGTTTCTTTCCAAAATGATTTGGTGGAGGTGATGGCAGTAAGGACTGAACAAGTTGGCTGGTCCTGTGCTGCTTAGACCTGGGCCTTACTAGAGACCAAAAATTGCCAAGAATTATCATTGCAAACACTGGCAACACTAGTGATGAAAAAAGTCAACCGACCTTGCTGCATTATTAAAGGCACTGTTTTGAACATGAAAAGGCTCAAATGTGAAGAAGGAAATGCTTCAGCTCTTCTGGGAGGAGAAGTCCACTTATTTTTTGATGCTGCTTGTATCCAAAGCACCTCCTGATGCACAGGCGGCACAGCTGCATCAAGGACAGTGGCCCTGGAGAAAGATCCAGGAAGAGGTTACACACAGAGCTTTATAATGCCAAGACTATAAACGTGAAACAGCAGCTGTGCAACCCACCTCTCATCAGGTTTTCACACTCAGAAGTGAAAAGTCAAACCTGCATCCCCCAAAGGATACCCGCCCACCTTCAATCCAGTCCAAGCCTAGTCACTCTGCCATTACTCAGCTGGCATCAGCAGCATCAGCCTTTCTTTTTTGAGCTGTACAAATGTTTGTACCGTCTGAGAAGGGATGATTGATGCTACTTTAAAAGCCCTTCCCTCCTCTCACTCCCCCAGTGAGATCAAAGTTTTCAGTCCACTGCTTTCTTGAGGCATATTTTGTAACAGTGACGAACACAAAGCAAAAGAAACACTCTATAGTCCTTTATTTAAACCTTCCAGGTTACCCAGTCCCATATTGATAGATGGGAGCCCTGTTGAAGAATCTTTGTCACTTTATAAAAATATCTAAGTATAATAGCATTATACACTTGTTTGGGTCACTTATCCTTTCCAGGAAAAGGAAGATCCTATGTGAAGTGTTACCTGTGGCACCTTTCAGTGTTCAACCCTCCAGAGCACAGGGGTGATGAGTGTGCAGGGTGGCAGGGGCTGTGGGAGGGCAGGTAAAAACATGGGCACCAACGAGGGGGTTGGATGCAGGGAGTGGGGAGGACATGCAAAGGGACACTGCAGAAAGTGATAGGGGAGTGAGTGAGCTGGGAAGGGACAGTTTAGGTGCCCTCCCTTCTGCAGAGAAGAGGGAAGGAAGGGAGGCAACAAAAATGTGGTGAGGTGGCAGCTTTGATCAGCTTTTGAGACTTCCCTCATGTAGGACACCACATTCCCAGCAGCTCTGCAAGGCTGAAAGCTGCTGTGCTATCACAAGGGCCATGCAAAGGCCTGCACCCTTCTGCTAAGAGCCAGCACATGAGTTGTTGCCCTGTTCTTGGGTACAAAACAAGGCAAGCTGGTTAAACTATTGCAGTGTCACACTGCACTTGTGCTTGACTCTGATCCCACAGATAAATGCTCTGCCTGCAAACATCTCATTAAAAAAAACAAAAGTTTCCATTAAAAGAAAAAACAACCAAATCCAAAACATGAAGACTTATCAAAACACAAGCAGTGACACTACACTGGAAAATATTTTGCAAACACAAGCACACTCTTCAAAAACACAGTACATTTTTGGAGCGTTCACTAATTCTCCCACCCACACACAGGACTGTCCCTGAGATGTAAGCAGGGTATGGGATGGTCCAGCAGCATGGTGAACTGCTAGGAAGGGAACTACCACATGTACTGCACCTGCTCTGGGCCAGTCCTGGGAGGGTGACTGGGTCAGCATGCTCAGAAACTCATCTCTGGTGGCCCAAAACCCTCCCTGCAGCCTGCCTGGCCATGGGCTGCAGGGCTCCAGCACCTGGGGCTGGGGGAGAGGAGCCTTGCATGGGAGCAGGGCAGGAGAGCAGCTTTTGCACCGCTCTCCTGGACTGCAGTTGCTCAGCCAGCCAAGGAAGGCAGACATCAGCTGTGTCTGTCTGCCCACAGGCATGACCCCATGCAGAGAAGGGCACGTTGGAGAACATCAGAAAAAACACTATTCCACAGGAAAATTCCCCTCAGGCTTTTATTGTTTCTGATTTTGATTGCTGAATTTCACTTAGAAAAGTTCCTCACTGCCCATGCTGTCAGCTCAGCCTGAGCAGTGTTTCCAGACCAGCTCCACAGGGTGTGCCTGAAATGTTTTTCTATCTGGAATAAACAGGACACATGCAGTGCTGCAGAGGCAGGAATCAAATGCAGCAGGGACTGGAACTGAAAAAGATCATCGCTCTGTGTGCCATAGATTAGGTTGGGAAACCAAATATCAGTTTTTCATGCATAACATGCACAGCACAGGTGTTTCTATGCTACTTTCATGTTATTATTTTAAGCAGGGTCTGATTCATCGTTTTGTTATTCCAATTTTACCTAAGTGTAAATATTTCTATGGCAACAATCTCATCAACATGTAATTGGCATGGAACCCACCACCACCAATTTTTTAAAATAATGAAAATCCAGATTATTTAGTAATGTCTATAGCTTGCTGGCTGAATGAGAAAATCCAAGGAAGAAGACAAGCACAAAAATAAGTAGCCACTAGAGATCTTATTCTAATTTCCCTCAATAATAATAAGTAACATTTCTCTCCACATTTCATTAAAGATTTCATAATCAATAAAATAAATTTACCCGGAACTATTTAATTTACAAGTACAAAATGGACTCTTCCTAAAATTTAGGGTTATGGTTTGATACTGTTCTTATTTTTCAGCACATAAAGTTAGTCTTTAGAGAAAATGTAGTTTATAAATGAATATAAATACAGAATTCCGTATATCATTCCTGTGCATTTTTCCCTAATGTCCAAAGTAAAAAATCACATAGTCTTTCATTTTAAAGATACTTTTGCATCTATGTAAAGCTTGGACCAAGAATAAAAGTAAAGGGCAAAGAATTAGAAAACAAGTTCTTCAATATACTTTTTTTTTAGTGTTAGGAGCATTAAAATTTTTGGGGTGGCAAATCTCTATTTATGCATTTGTACTGAGATGCATAAACCTGACCTGTAACTGTATAACCAGAAATTCCAGATCTCATCCTCACTAACTAGCCTCAATTCCCATCAGAGGTGATTTGCTGTCTGCATTTGTCAGCAAACTCCATAGAACACTCCTGGGTCTACTGCAGTCTGACACAAGGAAACTGAGAGATTCTCACTAAATTCAAAGTTTTAGGTAATGAAAAAAGCTCCCATTGATTTCTATGGAATCTTTTGCTTATTAGCTTAGGTTTATTCACCCTAAACTCTATTTTGTATTATATGGCAAGTTCCATATCATTGTTTCCTGATGCAGTAGATTCAAAATCTGGTTCAGGAAGAGTTACTTTTCTTACCATTATCTCTGTTAGTGCACCACTGTATTCAACAATGTCCCTATGTCAGCAAATGCAGGCAAGCTCAGTTATTCCCAGCCTTCTAATGCTAGCAGCCTGGAATAGCATAGCCTTGTGCAACAGTCTGTGTGGATTATTTTCCCTAAAACAAGTTCTAAGGGGCACCTTCTCTCTGCAGGAACAGTTGGCCCACAGGGCAGCCAGGTGGGACCAGCTCCACTGGCCTCTTGTTTTCAGCATTCTTCACCCAAACGTCTGCTCCAAAGTCCATGAGCAGCTTCACCAGCTCCACACTGCAATTCCTGGCAGCCGTGTGCAGAGGGGACTCCAGGCCCTTGCCACCGTTCACATTTGCTCCTGAACAATGAGAGGGCAAAGAATAATGACAACCAACAATGACTAAACTATTTTCATTCCCTGCACTAGCTGCTACTTCTCTGAATAACACACAAATGCTGCTGCCTGCACACAAATTCTGTAGAGCTGGACTCCTTTATGCCAAGGCTTGATGCTACAGTTTGCACAAGCACAGCTCTCACTGGCTGAGGAGTGCGGTTGTGACTAAGGAAATGATCCTGGAGGAATGGTGCATGAGGAGGCCCTTCACCCACAGCCCAGCCCATGGATATTTTGAAGCAAGACAAAGGCAAAGTTCCACCTATGGCCCACGCCACCTCTGCTTCCCATCCCTTAAAATAAATTCAGGATTTTGACTTGCCCTATACTGGAAGCTTGAGCTGGTGGGATTTCTAAGTGCCAAAGTATCTGTTAGGGAAAAAATGTGAGAATGGAAAGGTTCTAGAGGTCCTTGGTAGGAGAGGGCATAAGCACCCCTAATAAGAGTTCCCCCATTCACAAACCTGGATTAATGGCTCCTAAAACATCCTAAGAAAGGTGAGCTTCAGAACTAATTCAAAACCATCATTTCTTATGGTACACATTCCCATATACAGGAGGTGGCAGAAAAAAATTGCCAAATATTAAATATTTAGATTAATTTGTATTTGACTTCTTCCCAAAAAAAAAAGGTCATTGTACTAAACAGTTACTGACCTAAAAGATGATATATATGATTTTTGCTTGCCTTTTCTACAGTAGCTTTATTGCTCCATCATTTTTGTACCAGCTATGTGGCTACTTTATGGTTTTGTGTAATTATCCAAGTGTTAAGACTTACAGCTAGATATGTGTGAGGCAAAGAATATAGTGCTGAACCTTCTTCTGTGTTGGAAAGGTCTCAAAGGTTTTATGAACTCATTGGAAATCAAAACATGTTTGCAGAAACACTAAGTAAAAGTAGCTAAGTCAATTGTTTTGTGTAAAGAGGAGGTAAAAAATTAAGAAATGAAATTTCTTCTTGTATATTTCACATAACTGCAGCATCACATGCATAGACACTGGAAAGGATAGCTTGTTCCAAGCACAATCAGCCATGTGAAATCCAGGATCACCCGTCATTTTTTGGGAGCTATCAAGCTGAATTCCTGAATCAAGAATCAGAAGACCCTGATCACTCTGCTACCACATTAAACCAGGGCTGCTATTAGGAGTCAAACATCTCCTGTCCCAAAGCAAGAGCTCCTCTAAATCTTTGATGTAAAGATAATCCAAAGACAGAAACTGCAGGAAACAAAAGTACACCATTCTTTATTTTTGTTTTTACCTGACTCAAGCAGCTTCTTGGCACAGTTCAGTTGCTGGTTCTCACATGCTACATAAAGTGGCGTACCCAGGTGCTTGATGTTGTGATCTATATTTACCCCACGGGATGCAAGGAGCTCGACACATTGCACATGACCTTAAAAGGGATAAAGGAAGAGTAAACTCACAGAGATCAGGCTTTTTTTTGGTTTCTTTTTTTCCAGCAAATTCTCTGTTGCAGCAGTGTAGTTTGGCCAAGATTCAATGTTTTGTCAAGAGGTGGTAGTGTAATACTTTCATCCACTCCAATGGATCCAGCCAGCAAAACAGAAGCTAAAAAGCCACATTCAGCAAAACAGGGTAAAGCCTCACAGGCTAAAGCCCTCACATTTTATCTGACTCATTTCAGAAGTCTACTGAACATGAGATGAATCACTCCACATTTCTCTCCATTCCTTTTGAAGATAGGCAGACATCTCCCTCAAATGTCCACATTGTAGGCAGCTGACAGGAACAATGCATTCCCTTGCAGGGGTCACAGCATGACCTCAGAGGAACTGACAGCTGAGCTGACCTGCCCTTGATGAGCAACAGGGGTGGGAAGAACTGCACCCCTCAAGATGAGACCAATTAGCAAGGCATTTTACATGACCCAAAACAAGAAAATTATCTTCTTTATCTCTCTCCTCCACTTCCACAGGCTGCTACCAACATGGAAAGGAGGGCTGATGCCTGTGGGGTTACCTCTCTTAGCAGCTTCGTGGATGGGGGATGCCAGGTCACAGGGTGGTTGTAGGCTGGCTCCATGCTCCAGCAGTAAATTCAAGCAAGCCACACTGCCACTGACACAAGTGTTGAACAGTGGTGTGTGCCAATCAACAGTCACTCCATTCACCTGGGGGAAAATAACACAATCCAGCAAGTTTTTCTGTCTTCTTGGTACTTCAGAACGGATAACAACTAACCAGTTTCTCAGCAGAAAATAGGATTTTGATATTTTTTATTTAATTCCATGCCAAAACTCCCCAGTGCTTCTGAAGACTACATCTTTTCATTTAAATGATGATTTAAAAGGTTTTCTCTTTAAAATTTCCCCCAAGTCTCTCCTAATGCAAAAAAAAAAAAAAAAAAAGTCACCAAGGCCACTCCAGGGTCTTTCAGGAGTTACCAAGTTAAATGTACCCCCATTTCTCAGTTATCTTAGTTGAAACACACCTACCCATAGCCCTCTCCTGAAACAGTCCATTTTTGGGTGAAAGTGTGCAACCCTTCTGTATTTTTAGTTGTTTTTTTTTCTTAAACTGAAAGGTAATATCTGGTAAGGTAATGTATGTACAAATTAATTTTCCTATTCATTATAATTTTGACATTAGCTTGAAAAGTAGTGACCATGAGACACCATTTCACCATTTTACTTGCATCTTGTTTCCATTTTCTTCCCATTTTATTGTCAGTTGATCCTAACATTCCTATGCCTCTATTTAAGACTCTGCATATTGATACCAACAAGATTAATGTGTGCATAAAATAAAACACACCCTTAACTGCTGCAGGATGATAAACACTTTGCAAGATGAACTTCCCCTTGTCCTCATGAAAGATGAGAACATTTCATCCTCATCCAAAGAACAATAATAACTGCTGCTTATATCTGTGCTTTTTGGGTTGCTTTGTCAGGAACTGCATTTCATAAGTACCTTAAGCAGAGCTAAGTACAGAGTGTAAATCACAGGAATACTCTGCCATGAGATCACGTAGCATTAAAGTGACAACATACAAGCACAGGTCATGTACTCACCTGAGCACCATGTTTTAACAGGACACTGGCACAGGCAGCATGACCCCCGAGGCAGGCTTCATGGAGAGGAGACACCTGGTCTGCTGTAACAAGATTGACATCATTCCCCTGATAGGATAATGGAAAATATCATTACAACCAACTACTAAAACCCCCATACAAAAACCAACAGTAAAAAAACTCCAAAACCTTCTTCAAAAGCTTTATGTAACTAGACCTTCCTCAACTGCCTGGAGCTATTCATCTCAAAAAGTAAGCAGATGAAGGGGACTGTGATGTTTTGGCTGGAGTGGATACTGGCACAGGGTACCCGAGGTCATGCCTTGTACACACTGAAAACCAGCACAGAAAGCTTAGTGGATTGTCCAGTGGGACAATACATCTTGTTAGGAACTCAGCGTGATTTGATTTCTCTACTACACTGTGGATAGCAATATCTGAAATAAAATAAAATTATAAAAAAATGCTACTAGAGTTCTTGGCAGGGTCATGACTGCTGCCTTTTTCTATCACTGCTCAAGCCTTCTGACCACTGAGTCTGTGGTTGTTTGACTGGGTGGAGCCCTGAAGTGCTCTTGAAGTAGTTTCTGCTCTTTGCCTTGAGGCAATCACTGATGGAAAGAAATGCATTCTACACGATCTTTTGCTTCTAGCAATCTTGGTGCTCCAGAAGACTAAGCTGGAAGAGTCTCCAATGCCCCTGCCCATTCCATCACCTCCTTCACAGGATAAACCTAGGGATTTTGAAGAAACAATGCAGTGAGGTTCAGAAATCACTTCTACCTACCCCTGACCTTCTGGAGCGGGACCAGTGCCCTGGGATATGGTCAGGCACTCCAGGAACAAATATCTGGGTGACTGAATTGAAGGCTCAACCAGACCTATCATGACTGGGTCCAGAGCTGGCCCTCAGGTGGGGTACCAAAAACTGCTCCCAGGCACACACAGGAGCTCCAGAGGAGCTGCCCTCAGCCATCCAGAGATCCCAGTGATCAAGGGTCCCACTACCTCTGCCAAAGGTAAGGCATCACCCAGGATAGTTCAGTACATCACCAAATTAGTGCACAGAGCTTGTGCTGGGCAAGGAACTGATTGTAGAAAAACAACAAAACCTGTTGCATGCAGATTTCACTGTGGCCTGGTTAACATGATTTTCTCACCACAGAAGTTTCACAGTAAAGCACAGACTGCATTCATCCACTGAACAAACCCTGCAGAGACCACAGGAACCCAGCAGAGAGGTACCTGTTCAATGAGCTTCTTCAGAGAAAGCAGTCGCCCATGGATAGAGGCCTCATGTAAAGGAGACCAGTCTGAAACAAAGTCTGTATAAAAGAAAAGACAGAAAATAGGCTAAAATTCTATTTCATTAGCATACTTTACTTCAACTGTGTGACCTCCCTTCTACTTTATTTGAGCTGCCAAGATTTCTTTGGAGCAGATGCTGTGAGGGAGACAGACAAAAAGATGGTTTCTCTCTGGGAGCATTTTTAACTCATGCCATGTTTGAACTGCACAGCTGCATTCCCCTTCAGAAGACAGAAGGATTTGCAGAACATCACCTGATTCTGGCTGAGCTTGTTCCTCTCTCTGAGTTATTTCTAGGGTCTTTTTTTCCCCCCCAAACTTATTACATATCTCCCAAATATCTCCAAAGGAATATGTTTTGAAGAGGGTTTGGCTGATCAGCCATTTACCCCTGCTCAGAGCCGGACTAGAGTCAATAACACTTGGCAAGAGAAGAGACCAAAGTACAAGGAGGCAAATTGTGCTACCTGTTGATTTAGTCTTTCAGCTTCCAGAGTTTGGTGTGAGTGGCGCATTTTAAGTAATAGCTGTGTTGTCTGCATTGTTGAAACCACAAAGTGAGGTACAGCACGTATATACTGTGCAAATATTAATAGAGGGAGATTTTCAGCACTACAGATTTTATAGCTCAGAGCCAACTGACAGCAATAATCCCTCTGGGAGATATTTACGTCCCAGCACTCAAAACCCAGTGTCTGTTCTATGTCAATGTCCCAGGTTTCCCCTGGGAAGGAAGGGAAGCCTTTACAGAGGGCACTTTAGACCTTCCTGAGGAAAGACATTTTGCTGCTCTTTGGAGATGTCCCACTCTCCCCCCATTAACTGCAGAGAAAATTCCAGTGACCAAGTTGCTGGCTGAGTTGCTGAGGTTCTCAGGAACTATAATAGAGCACATGCCTGGAATGGAATCCTTGAATCCTTAACAGTGGGAAGTCTGCCTTCGGGGGAAAAAAAATAAAACAATAAGCCACTACAATTCTTTAAAATAATGTTTACACATAAGCTGATCATCGTAAAGGTTTTAAATGAAAAGAAGGTATATTTAGACCAGACATAAAAATGAGGTGGTGAAATAATGGAACATATTGCCTAGAGAGGTGGTAGATGTCCCACTCCTGGAAAGACTCAAGGTCAAGCTGGATGGGGCTCTGAGCAACCTGGTCCGGTGGAAGATGTTCCTGCCCATTGCAGGTGTGTTGGATGAGAGAACCTTTAAAGGTCCCTTCCAGTCTAAACCTGGCTATGAGTCTATGCATTAGCTTTTAAATACATTTGTATTCTTTGTTGTTACCATTATTTGAGCTCTGTGTGCCTCCTTCTATGTTCTATGGGCTGCATCCCACAACAGTTTCATTAGGCTCCCAACCATCCTTAGGCTTTAGCAAATGGACAGCCAGTTCTGGAAATTGTGGCTACAATTATTAAAGCAAAGAATTATTAACTGACTAAAACAGCTTTGCTCTAAGTGATGTGTGTCAAATTGATGCTTATCTGACTGTGCTGTTGCTCTTGCTGATCCTGTCTGTGTTACAGTCAATTGTGTTTCCAGGGTATGTAAAAAACTTTTCCCCATTTAGAAACTAATGCCATTGCCTAAATTGCATGAGTTGTAAGGGAAGTATGTTTATAGAAATTCTAAAAATCTAGACTGAAGTACAAGTTTTTTGAGCTGCAACTTGAACTTTTTTTGACCATGCTCCTATACCAACCTGTATGTGTACCAGCTTGTTATAACCTCATGTCAGAATTCTGGTTACTAAGAGGGACATATCCATGTGCAGATTTTATCCATTCAGTCCTTACTTGAGAAAAGACAGGTTTCTGCCGAAACTCTAAAAAGAGCCAGACCAGCCATCTGGGGACTGGCCATTAGCTTGCAATTTCCCAAGTCTTAACAACAAATTAAAAGATTGACCAGATAAGCATGAAAAATAAATGTCAGTGAAAAATAAAAGATATATGTGCTAACATGTCATCTATCTGTGAGTTCTGCAACTGAGGGAAACTGAGAGTTTTATCCTAGGTGGAAGTGGAGTCCTATGGAGCCCTGTGGAGTCCATCACAGCAGCCTTGGATACCTTGGGAAGTGCAGTATTGAATGCCTGACTGATGACTAACTGCAATGGCATAATTCCAAATCTGCTGCCATGAACTGCACAGCCCCAGGCTGATGTCTCTGCTGCCCTATCTCCATCTACAGCAAACACCTCTAACCTGAAGCAAAGCCAGGGAGGCAAGCCCCCTGGAAGGGATGGGAAATTTCCCCAGTTTCTTGACCCAGAGCATCACTTTCTGGCAAATACCAATATTTCTATTTTCTGCCTGCTCCAAGCTGGAACTCGTGTTTCTTGCCTGGAAGAGGAGAAAGGCTGCAGTAGATTTCCACATCTCACTGCCCTCTTTTACACTTCACAGGAGGCACACTATCAGAATATAAAAGATCTGTATTGTATTTAACTAAGGCCTACGGGCTTTCAAAATCCTGAACTAGTGACTTTTGTGAATGTGCTAAAAACACTCTGCCTACCAGGGCTGCCCATGAAGTAGCAAGGCCTGAGTATGTGGGGGGACACAGCCGTGTTCACTGTATGTACCACCATTGCAACAAGGATTCCTAATTGTAAAAATTAAGTACAACTGCTCTTTCACAAAGAAACAAGATAATTTGTCCAAATTTGAAATTTACTCACACCTTAGTCCACAGAGAGGCTGAGTCAGACCCCAGAAGTTCAGCATCTAGACATCCAAATCCCACTGGCTTTCAGTGGCTTTGGGTCACCTAGCTCCCCTTCCACTGCAGAAAACTGCAGCCAGCCCAGAGGTTACATTAAATTTCTGGTCATATTTGCATTGCCATCACGCAGGCACGTAACGCTGGCAGGGTGGTATATACAGAGGGAACCTTATAGCAATAACCACGCACACATGCAAATTCTGACTGCTCCCTGTGCACAACAGAGCTCTCACAGGACCTTTCTAGAGCACTGTTTTTTGTGGTGATGGCTGAAGCAACTTTTTCCAACCTCTGACCATGTGAGGGCAAAGCACCTTCCCTGCCTCTCCCCAGGCTGGTTTCCTTCCATGCCTCTCAGGCACATTGCAGATTGAAAGGGGCTCTGAAGTCCTTCCACTGAAGGTATGCACTTACATTCATGTTTGCAGATACAAAATCTAAAGGCATTACATAGAACAGTATTACAAATAGTTTTTTTCATACTCAGGCTGTCCCTTAAAGTTTGTGATCTATACAGCCTGAGCCAAATACATTCCCACTGGAAACTGCCAGCAGAGCTTATCAACTCTGCTAAGGAACATGCAGACACAAAAGGAATGGACTAAACTTTGATTTTCAAAGGACCAAATGATCTGTGTCCAGCACCATGACATGTGGGACTCCCTCCTTCCACCCTCCATTTTGCTGGAGCTCATCTCCAGTGTGGACTGGTTCTATCCACACTGTTAATAATATTGCTGTGCCTTCCCTCTCACCCCAGCCTCAGGCTGTACATACGTGACACACATGAGGACAGGCAGGCTACACTGCAGCACACTGGTCAGCATTGCATTTCGGTTTTATGGCCTTAATTTTCAATGTGGTATTAATGGAAACATCCTGGACAGCCCAGGAAAGGAGCAAGGACAGCGTAAAGTCACATTTTCTGAATTTACCTCATTCCCTCGGCACTCACCATTAGATGAAGGAGCAACTTCACAGAAACAGAGCTATATGGAACACATCCATTTTGGAAGGATATGCTTGTCTTTTTTTACCATGTCATATTTTCAATGGCTCTGGGCCAGACACAAAGCAATGACCAGAGTGAGGCCATTTGTCTGAGTAACTGCTCACTATTACGTGTCCACAACAGCATTGGTCACAATGCCACTGCAGAAGAACCCAGTAGGCTCAGCCCAAGCAACACTTAAGTCTGTTCATCTTAAAGACAAAGAGAAAGGATAAAAGATATAGGAAAAAAAGGAAAATGAAGAAGAAAGAGAAGACAAAAATGAAAAGCAAAAATTAAAAGAAAGGAGACAAGAAAGAAAGAAAGGGGGAAGGGAATGAAAATAAGGAAAAAGGAGAAGAAAAAAGAAAAAGAAAGAAAAAGAAAAAGAAAAAGAAAAAGAAAAAGAAAAAGAAAAAGAAAAAGAAAAAGAAAAAGAAAAAGAAAAAGAAAAAGAAAAAGAAAAAAAAAGAAAAAGAAAAAGAAAAAGAGGAATTGACCCAGTGCTGAGCTTCCTGCTGGCACTACTTTAAGTCAAACCTGCCACATTTCTACTTATTTTTCAGTGTGCCGCGGTCCAAATGCTGCATTTCTGCTTGCACAAAATGCAGTACAAAATCAACCACTCTTTTCTACGATACGACTGAAAAACCACCAAAATTTCAGTATCAAACAGAACTAGCTTTTTTAATCCCGTCAGAAGTACAAAGAGGACACATGGGGTGTTTTGAGGGACCGACGTGGGAGCTGTGCAGAAGCAGTTCGCAGGAGCAGCCAGCGCTCGCTGCCTCGGGCAGCGCCGAGGCGTGCGGCAGGCAGGAGTGTCACTTACCCCTCATCAGCGGGTTGGATGCAGCCGCTGCACATGCCTGGCCTCCAGCTCCTTGCAATTTGCTGGCGTTTTGATTAGTTCTCTCATCATCCATCTCTCAGCCCTGTCTGCCCGGCCGCTGGGTTTTCACTTTGTGGTTGGTTTCCAGAGTTCAAATTCCATGGTCCCCGGTGAGCCCCCAGCGGCCGGAGCGATCTCTGGAACAGGCTCTGCACGCATGAGCCGAGCAGAGCTTGTGCAGCAGCCCGGGACGTGCTGCCGGCAGCTCTCCCGGCAGAAACTCGAGTACCTGGGCTGGGATTTAACAAAACAGCTCCGGGGCTGCCCTGCTCGGCAGCCAGCGACCCAGCCAAAGCGAGAGATGTGCCTGATGTCACATCCTCTCCAACGCGACGCCCAATCGGGGCGCCC
>WEIU01006459.1:523456-561159 GCA_013389925.1 Aegithalos caudatus | reverse complement strand
GGAAGGAAACTCTTAGTTTGCCAAAAAATAAAGACAGAAAGAGCCAGTTCAACTAGTTGAGCGAACTCTGGCTGCAGGGCGGGCGCAGGGAGAGCCCGCAGAGCCCGGAGCAGGCAGAGCTCAGCTCTGCTCCGCAGGCAGCGCCTTGCGGGCACCGTGCGCGGAGCCGGGCGGGCAGGGCGGGCTGAGCGCTGCCCTCCGCACACACCGAGCCCCATCCCTGCCCAGCCTGGAGAGGAGACTGCCCCGGGGGCTCCTGTCCCTTTGCCCTCTTCAGCTGAGTTCACTGGGTCACGATCGCACCAGCGGTTTTGTACCGAAGCAGCTGAAGCACCTCTCCCATGAAGACAGGCTGAGAGAACTGGAGTTGGTCAGTCTGGAGAAGAGGAGGCTTCGGGGAGGACTTACTGTGGCCTTCCAGTACCTTAAGGTGCTTATAAAAAGGAGAGAGAGGAATTTTTTTATATGGGCAGATAGTACCAGACCAATGGCACTGGGTTTAGATTGAAAGAGGGCAGATTTATTTTAGATGTTAAGGGGAAATTCTTTACTTAGAGACTGGTGAAGTGCTGGAAATGTTGCCCTGGGAGGCTATGAATGCCCCATCCCTGGAAGTGTCCAAGGCCAGATTAGATGGTACTCTGAACAACCTCTTCTAGAGAGCAGCATCCTTGCCCATGGCAGGGTTTGGGACTAAATGAACTCTAAGGTCCTTTCCAACCCAATCCAGCCTGTCATGACAAGTGTACTCCTCTGAGTTACGTTTAAGATGCCCTTATGCTGATATGCAGCCAGATAACAGCAGAGAGTAGCTAGAAAACACACGGATCCTGACTGATGGGCATAAATTCTCTCTTGAGCTCTTGCTTCACCAGTTCAGACACACCTGCAGAGGCAGTGTGAGGCTTGGGGCTGGGGTTCACCATAGTATTATTTTACCATCCAGAGCCACTTACTTCTTAAGCATCATTTTGATGTGAATGTCGTCATCAAGCTAAATTAAACTCCCCAAATAACACATCCCAAAACCAGGGGACTCGTATAGGTTGTTCTCAGCCTTTCTGAGAGCTGGAATATGCAAGAAGTCTTTGATCCATTTAATCTCCTTTGTTGCTGATCTGTTTTGGAAGCAAGCAGAAAATTCTCCAGTAAAAAGGGAACGTGTTTTAACATCAACCTGGATCTCAAGATGAACAGCACAGAACCTCAAATACAGATTAGAAACAGTTTACACAACACAGAGATACACCAGAGCTTTTAAGCATTACAATACTATTTTCCATTTAAATAGGAAATACATCCCCAAGTTCTACATAAACAGGCCTAGCTACAGAAACTACTTCATCTTTATTTAAGTGCAGCCATCCTTGGGGGATAGAAGTGCACAGTAAAGTGGAACCTACAACATTTAATATTACCTTTTTTCTGTTTACAGCATGTCTTATAAAAGGAATAATTTTTTTCCTCCTTCCAAAATCTAAATTTTTTGTAATTCAGTGGACTGTTGTACTTTGTTTGTTTTTTTCTTCCACTTGCTAATCAGTTTTTTAAATCGTGCAGATAAATTTTGTAACTTTTTAAATTATTATTTTTAGCACAAATATTGCTACAAAAGTGAAAATGCACTGCTGGTAAATCTGTCTTAGTATGAAAATTCAGCATTGGTTTCTGAAGATGCAAACCACAGAATTTCAGAAAATGTTCACAAAATTGGATACAAACCATAGGATTTGTTCAATTTAACTTCAGAATCAGGGTGAGAAGTCCTAGCTTTTCCTTAGCACTAGTGAAGAAATATAGGGATTTTCAAACCAGGATTTCTCTCACCTACTTTAGTTGTCTGCTCTGGGTGAACACATATTGGGATTTTAGAGTCAGTCTTCACCGACTTTAAAAGGGATCCCTAAATCACGAGCAGAGAATTAGGTGTGTATGTGCAAACAGCTGAAACCCACTGTAAAAATGGCTGAATTGAAGGCAAGGGTCCCAGCTCTGACACCCCTGGGCACTGTCATGTGCCTTGTCCTGCACAGCCTCTGGGTGCTGCAGCTCAGGGTGAAACATCTGCAGCCCAGACAAAGGCAGGCATTGCCCAATGCCTGAACCACAGAGCCTCAGCTTTGGAGTGTCTGTACCTCAGAGAGCAGGGTTTTGACAGACAGTTCAGACAGGTTTATCTGCATTGATCCAAGCTGTGGCTCCCTGCCTGGCTCCTGACTCTCAGCAGAGATTACCCAATACAAGGGACAGCAGCACTGGCCACAAACTGATGGCACAACTGTCTCAGTACGTGGTCCGTGGTGTCAGCTCAAAAACCTGTGAAAGCAGTTTTCTTCTCCAGCCTGTAAACTCGAGCCCTGAGACCCTAGCACATGCCACATACTGCTCTGAGGCACGCAGCAAGCAAGGCAAACATCTGGGACAGCCACATTTTAAATCACAGAAATTAAATCTGCCAGAGCTGGACCACAGAAGTACTAAAGCACTGGCATCATTTCCAGAGGTACCTGGGTTTTCCTTGGAAAGCTGCTGTGAAATCCTTGAGCTAACTCAAAGTGGAAAAGTTCTCCCTTGGAGAAATTAATACTGTCTGGCTCTTGTATCCCTAATTTCCTTTCCTCAAACCAAGGCTCTGCTCCAGAGGCTTTCCTTCTTTTACAGTTTTTCTGACATGAAATGTTTTCATTTTCCTTCCTCTCACCCTCACAGAAACTTCCTCTGCAGACATCCCATCAGCCTGGCTGGGGACCAGACAGACTTCTGCAAGTAACTGTTCCCTTCTGCAGGATGGCCAATTTACTTAGCAAGAGACTCTAAATCAAAACAAACAAACAAACCCTGAAGGAAGCATCAAACACATCTTGGCTGAATCTTGACTACATCAGTAGCACCTGGATGTGTGCTTTAATTCATTGCAGGTGTGCAGAAACACCAAGATTTCCCAAGGAGCAGGAAAAAACTTTGCTTGAGAGCTTGCAAACAAGGTAATTGTATTTTCATTGTGATAAGAAGGGGATTAGGGGCATTCTCCCCCCAAAGAGAAAAGCAACAACAATCCATTTTTCACCACCTGGTGCCAGTTTTCTCTCAGTGAACATCTGTGTAAGTGTCTTCATATGTTACAAAATATGTGTTTACATTGCTTTCTGAACTGGATTTAAAACATACATATGTATTCCTGCTCAGGCAAAAAGAACCCAAACTCTGAAAGTTGGTGGGTTTAAATTTGGGCTTGGTTTTGGGTTTGTTTTGGTTTTGGTTTTGTTTTGGTTGGTTGGTTGGTTTTTTTCCCAGATCATTGTGATTTCTATCATTCCTGGGATGTTTTTTGGTCCCCTCCTATGGGGCTGCAATCATGGTTTGCCCACACTGCAGGTGGATAGTGTGGTGAAACATCTCATGTGACAAGTACACACCAGCAGGCAGACAGCAAAAGTGTCAGCCCAGTCCTTGAGAGCTGTGGTGGTTTTTCAGCAGCGTCTGCCAGCATCTGGAAAACTGTAAGGTAGTCTTGTCCAATGCAAACTTTTAAGTGAAACCCAAATCCATGCATAGAGCACATTTCAACTTCTTTCTTCCCCTTTTTTAACTGTTCATTATTAGTTTTGAAAAACAGTGTGAATTCTTTGGGTTGCTGGCAAATCCTTTTGATTCCCAAACTTTCTCATGTAAAATGGCCATTTCTGAAGAAAGCAAAATTACTTCCTCAAAGATATTAATTTTGTCAGAAACTTCACATTAAAAAAAAAATTAAAAATAGGGCTAATCCCAGTGGTTAGACAAGTGTGGAGAAACCCCAAATGTAGCACAAACAAGCTCAGAGCCACAGAGGCCAGGTGGGTTGGCCCTGCTAAGCATCACTCACGTGGCAGGCCCCACACAGAGCATGTTTCCTGCATGGCGAGTCTCCCCCAAGCAAATCAACTTTCCATGCCTTTCCCTAGTTTCTGTCTCTTCCCACTGCTTATCAGTACCAGGGGGCAACAGCAGTAATAGCTAAGGAGTATTGGAAAGGCAGATGGAATGGTGAAAAAAGGGTCAGTGGGATGGAGCTATCTCATGAAGAGTCTTCTCTGCCCTGGTGCTTCTCTCACTGGGGTTGGATGTTCACTGCTTATCGGGCACATTACATTTCAATAAGCTCTTCCACCCACACTCACAGGCTGCTTTCCAGATCTTGGAGTTCACCTCCAGAAATTTCCCTCATGTGGCACATCTTTTCACACTTCTGCATGTGATGGGAATGGGCAGCTCATTCCAGCTGTTCTCACAACATGACCTTCCAGGAGTTCCTCTTGGGGAAAGCTGCCAACACCTTATCACTTCTACAAAATGCAATTTGTGGACTTACACAAAAGTTACCCCATGATCTCCTAAACCCTTGTCCAGAACTGGAACTTCCACTGGCTTCTAAAAATGAACTTCAGAAAGCAACACTGCCAGCTCAACAGCTTGAGCAATAATGGCAGCCAGAGAAAATGCCCCCAGACCCTGCATCTGGGTCTGTTCCCTCCAGCATCCCAGGCATAGCAGGTACTCCCATTTTCTTTTGGTAAGGATTGTTAGCATATTTCTAAGGTGGGTGAAATTACTCAGCTCCCCTGAACAACATACTTGTCTCTCTGCCCTGCTCCTGGAAGATGGCATTTGGTGCATTGGAGAAGAGGGTGTGTAGAATAGTCAAGCCCATAGGATATGAACTGTATCCATTATTTTCAGTTCTAAGGAACTCACTCACCTGGTGTTGGACAGGTTAGCTGCTTGGACCAGGAGCTAGTCACATTTTCTGTGTTGAAAGTGCAAAGGTGGGACTGCGGTAAGCAGCCAACTACAGCAGTAGTGTGCCTTGGTAGAAGTTTCCTTTGCTGTCCCTGAGCACAGCTTGGCTTTTGTTTCGCATGAGGCTGGAAATCCTCTGAAACAGCCAACGGATGCTGATTCACAATGCTGATGTTGTAAAAAATAAGAGTTTCCCTTCCTAAAGGATTATGAGCTGAGCACAGTGACAAGTATACAAGTTTTGTCTTAGTACTACTCTATGCAGCCTGGTGACTCATCTGAATATCTGATGTTGCTGCAGAAGGAAAACCTCCTTTGGAAACTGATGTACAGGGTACAGGGCTTACCTGAGGCAGTAAGATGGGAATGTGTGCAGGGCTGCCTCACCCTCCCCTTGCTCGAGCTGTGGGACATCCCTGGTGCACAGCAGGCTGCAGATAACATCCCCTAAGGCTGCACCTCTGCTGCTGTGAGCCACTCCACATCAGCTCCCACCATCATCCTTGTGTCCCAAAGCAGGAGTGACAGGGCCTCCCCAGGACCCCGACAGCCCTTTGTGGGTGGTGGGCAGGGGAAGGTCTGCAGCCAGCTCTTGCCCTGGCCAGGCTGCAGGGAGGCAGTGAGGGCCAGACCCATATGCTCCTGCACCCTCAGAGCCCACACATCCCCTCAGACTGCTTGGAGGGGCCAGTTCTCCACACACCTGCCCTCTTCAGAGCAGACCTGGGAGCTGTCTGTACACGCAGACCACAAAACAAGAGCTCTCTAATTCATTCTTCAACTTGAAAAGGTGGTTATTATTTTCTCATCACCTGTTCTTGTGACAGTATTGGGGCAGGCATCTGAAGATCTGCAACAAGCCCCTCACTCAACTTACCATTTCTTCTGATGGCAAAGTTTGCTAGAGATTTGTAGCACCAAAGAGATTTATCTGTTAAAATTTACCAAGGATGAGCCTTTTTAGTCACATGCTTGAGACATTAAAAAAAAAAAAAATAGAAAGAAAGAAAAAAAGCCCTAAACAAAGCAAACCCTAATGAGTAATTTAATGGTCAGTGGCAAAATCACATTTTTTCCCAAGCTGCTGCAAGCATGAAAATCCCAGGTATTTCTCAGCGATTTACAATGGATAAATAGCAGACAGGGCCATTTTCTGCACAGTACATCATTTCAGCTCAAAGACTTTCATAAACATCAGATGAGGAGCCATCCTGCCAGATACTCAGCAGAGCAGCTATGGTGCCCTGCAACAGTGGCTGCTCACAGTGAGTGGGAGGGGAGCATTTTGGGGGTAAAGCTGGAGAGCACTTTGAGAAAAAAAGCAGTGTCAGCTCAGGGGGAAATGTCTTGCCCTCTCTACACCAACAGCCTGTAGGAACCTGTCTGTGGAAACAAGCTGGAATTACTTTAAGTTGTTGGCATTGATTTAGAGGAAAATTTTCATTGAAGTCTTGGAAATTCCCAGCCCAAAAAATGTGTTCTTCAGTCACTGTAATTACTCAGGATGCCATGTTTAATATATATGTCTTGCTGTAAATCTGTAGTGACCCTGAAAGCACAAGCAAAGAAAAATTACCATGTTCATTAATTAGGAACTACTCTGGGGTATTTAAGGATAAGTGATCTTCAACATGTACTCAGTAAGGAAAGGCACAAAGCTGCTGGGACAAAGTCAAAGTATTTTTATGCATGTCAGGCTCTGGGCAGCATGAACCCACGCTCTGAAACAGTTAAGAGGAAACATCTCCCTGTAGGATAATAAGGACAAGTAATATGCAAAGGATGACCTTCTGGGCCAATGTCCTTAAAAATATTTCTGTTTATTTACGCTGTGATAGAGACAGAATGAAAAGAGAACACTAGTTTCTACACAGTTTGATGAGTACACTTTTTTTTTTTTTTTTTTTTTTTTTTTTTTTTTTAATGCAGAAAATGGGAAAAAATATCCCTTGTTTCAACTCTTAGTAAACCCTATCACCCTCATGGGGATTGGTAAACCAGACTTCAAAGAAATGTAGGGCTACTGTCACTGCCCGTAACAATTTGTTCATTGTGACCAGAATAAAATAGGTATTTAGTCAGCATCTAGTGCAAGAAAAGTATAGAGAATAATACCCCTTCCCTCCCCCTCCACCTCACCCCCCAAAGAGGTAATTTGGAATCATGTTTGTGAAGCTGATGGAGAATTATATGGGCAACATAAAATGAGTAAGTCTGTGGATTCTTTAATTCTTCTCTCCCTAACACAAAAACTCCCCCATTTCACTTGCATTCCTAGGACAAAAAATAAAAGTTAGAACAGGTTTTCTCTGGAAATCTCTAAATCTCCTTCCCTTCCCATTCTGCCTAATTTCTACTCTGTTAGGGCATGTTAACCTCTACAGCCAGCAGGTAGACCTGGCAAAAAATGAACCATTCACTACAAAAGTATACTGCTAGCAAGTCCCTGGTAACAAACAGCTAAAAATATGGCAGGATGCTGCAAAATTCACAGAATGGTTTGGGTTGCAAGAGACCCTCAAAGATCATCTAGTTCCAAAGTCCCTGTCATAGGCAGGGATATCTTCCATTAGACCAGGTTGCTCAAATCTCCATCCAGTCTGGCCCTCAACATTTCCAGGTGCCCTAAGGAACTCCACCATTCCATGATTACTGCAGCCAAGGCTTTCCTTGAGCTTCACATTCCCCACCAGCACCTCCTTGTTGGGGAGAACAAAGTTCAGCACAGCCCCTCTCCTCATTGGCACCTCTATCATTGGAGAAGGAAGTTATTGTTAATGCATTCCTGGAACTTCCTGGTTTGCCTATGCCCCACTGTCTTGTCCATCCAGCAAACACTGGGGGCCAGGGCTTGTGAATGTGAGGCTGTCTGTAAGGGGCTCTTCCATTCAGTCTTCCTGGTCAGGTGGCCCATAGCAGACCCCACTATAATGTCCCTACCCTCCCTTTAATCCTGACCCCAAAGATCTCAGTCAACTCCTCATCCATATCCATTCCAGCTGGTCATTGACAGAGAGGGAGGTACCTCCTCCATGTGTCCTCTGCCTGCCCTTCCCAAAGATCCTGTATCCTTCCATTCTAACATTCCAGTCACAGGAGCCATCCCACCACATCTCCATGATGACAATGAGATCACAACCCTGCAGGTATAACATGCTCTTCCAGATGTTATCTCAACTGAATATGCAGATTGTGCTTTATTCTGCAACTCCTTATACCCTTTATTGAAGATTTTTCAATTTTATACCTGACATAGTTTTTCACTTGCTTGTGATGCGCATTGTGAGTTTCTACAAATAGTATAAAATTTAAGAATAAAGGAATTCTCAAGAAATAAAAATCAAATTAGGTAGAAGTTCTGTGTGGAATAATCTGTATTTGACAATAATATATTATACATCTCATGCAGAACATTAAAAAAAAAAAAAAAAAAAAACAAAAAAAAAAACACTGGGAGGAGCAATTGGCATGTGGGAAATGCTAATTTCTGGAAAAAAAAAAAAGTACTCAAAGGCATCAGGAACCATCACCCCAGGATACAGGTCAGACAGATTTTTCAGCTAAGAGTCAGTGAATGCATTTCATTTTCATTTTATCAGACTTGCCCTAATGTCATGCTGGGACACACCACCAGAATTTTCAATCCAATAAAGACTGGAGGGGTGTTAAATGCCAACAGCAGAATTGCGCTTCAGGTGAAAGTCAGGCTTGGGACAGAAAGGTGCTGGGCAGCCCCTGTGCCTCCTGTCCTGCAGAGCAGGCAGCAAGTGGAGGGCAGGGAGTGGCACTGAGGGGACACTGACCCCGTTTGCAGGGGTTTACACAACATTTATTTCTAGCATGTGTGCAGGACTGTGAAGAGATGAGTGAAGAAATCTAAATGCCTTGAGAAGGATGTTGGTAAGGCTGAAGTTCCCTGGGGGAAGACAGAGTCAAAAGGACATGATCCTCCCATCCCACTGCCCAAAGTGGCACAGGCAAGTCCCATCACAAAAGGAGACACAGGTGGACAGACAGACAGACAGCCTCCCTCACAGCCTGCATCTGCCTGGGAAGGTGGGGTGTGGCACCTCAAGGCAGATGAGGGGAATTTCAACTCCTACAGTATAACAAGTTTCAACAGTCTAGAATTTCCCTACTCTCTTTAATTTCAATTTCTGAATGACAGATTCAACTGGACAGACAGAAATTCAGGGACTGGCAAAAAATTTTGAGTCCTGGAGAGGATGGAGGATTGTTAAATGCCAATAGCAGAGTTGCACTGTGGGAACAGAGCTCACCTTGAACCTAACAGGGTGGTCAGGAGAGCAGATCTTTTGGGAGCCAAATCAAAATGAAACTTCTTTTCCTAGCTACCTTAAGAAATATTGTTTATTAAGCCATCCCAAATGTGTCTGCCTATTTATACTCACTGTTTATGTCCCCAAGGACATGGTCCATTGGCCAGAATGCTTGCAGAGAAGACTCTGGGAAAAATTAATCTCAAGCTGCAGGGAAACCTGTGAAGCCAGGTTTTGGGCAAGGGACTGAGAGCACTGGAATAGCAGCATATAAAAATGTCTGTATCCCCAGTAAAGCCATACCTTACCCAAATAACTGCTTTCAGTCAACAATCATAGAATGACAGAGAAGACACCACTTGTTTTAAAGAAGAGACCTTCTGAGTTTACTTTCCTTTCTTCTACCTTCAGAAAAGCAGCTGACAGATGTTTTCCAAACTCATTTTGAAAAATCACAAAGACTCAATAGCCTCATAGAAAATTGTCCCAATCTTTCCTTATCCTCACACGAGATGGCAATTTTCAAAAACAAAAAACAACCAAAAAACCTCCTCCAGCTATTTCCTTACTATTTCCATGCATTGTTATGACACAAAGCACAGTCAATTAAATGGGTAACTTCATATTTTGAGGTAACAGCAAGGAAGTCTAGCTAAAGTTTCTGATGAAATGTCTTAATCTCTGGACTTCTGAACTTCTCTTCTGATTTATTGAGTCTGTCAGACTCCCTGATATACAGAATTTCAGAGAAAATTATGTCTGCAGGAAGAAGGAAAGCTAAGATGATTTTTTGATGGGAAGCTAATTTCAGGAATAAATATAGGGCACCTTCTCCTGCTGCTTGAGATAAAACTTTCTGAGAGGCTGAATAGACTTTGCATTTTCTTAATGGAGATACATTTTTTTCAATTTAAAATCCTATGCAAGTGAAATACTGCTTTCATTGATGATCACAGCAGGAAATCAATTCAGCATTACAGATCATGAAATAAATCCCATGAACTGCCTTAGTGCCTTGATTGCAGTGCAAATCTGACAACTTACACAGCTGAGGCTCTCTCTATTTAGAAAGCAGATTTCACTGCCACCTTATTAGCAGAGCAGGTGAGTTTGCAGTGAAGATAGAACTGAGAGATCTGCTGACATCAGATTAATATAGACATTTCTCTCTTGATAGTATTGATTTTCAAAGGCTCTTGAGAATTTAGTGTTCAAGTCTCTAAGATTCATGATGTATTATACCATACAAGGTCATTGATGTCACTGACAACTTTATGGGCAATAGCTCTTGCCATCAGATAACATTCAGTATGTGCAAACACAGGCTGAAAACTGCATCCAATTTTGGCTGTAGTGTTGAAGGTCCAGTCTCATGAGCTTCTGAGAGCTCAATTCATCTTACTTGTGCTGAATTAATCATAAAAATGTATGGGAAACATTAGACCTTTGTCTCAGAGAAACTGTCATGGTGACATTAAGGGATTAGCATTGAACCAGAGACTGCTGCTGCTGGAGCAGGGACAGGAGCTTGAATGCTGTTGGAAGGCAGTCTCATATCCAGGCTCCAGGAGGCCAATTCCCTCTGACTTAAGATGTATGGGCAGTGAAAGTTGGTACCAGCATGCCTAACTCATAAAGAAACCACTACATTGACCACCTGAAAATGTGTCAGCAGCCTCTTGGACCTGTGAAGATGAGCAAAATGGAGACAGACTCCTTTTAATTCTGCTTCCCATTTTACTACAACTAGTGAAACACCACTGCCTATCTCATGGCAGAAGTTTACTTCTTGGCTCTGAAGAAATGTTTCATCCCCCAGAAGAACCTCCCCAGGAAAAATACACAAATCTGTAAGAAGTCAAACAGACACTGCAAGTGTCACTGTATACCACATTTCTCAAGTCAAAAAGGTGCATGCTTTCAGCCCTGCTGTTTCCAAGCTAATAATCCTCACATTTTTTAAACTAATACCACCATGGACAATTATTCTAAAAATCTGTTCTTCTAGGGAGGTAATTAAAGCCTCTAGAATAGGGGGTGAGGGAGCAGACAAGCCTGCAAACCACTCCTGGTGAGGAAAACCCAACATTTATCCATTAACAACCCAATCCCAAAAGGACATTTGGGTGATGCACTATTATATTTAGTTTCCCTGCTTCTCTCCAGCTCCAGAGTCCAAGGACTTACCTTGAGAAATGTCAAGCATTCAAAGCCAAAAAAAGGAGAGCTCTTTCCTTTGCTTTTCTTTAAACCTTTCAAAGGATGGACATTGAAATACTACCTACTATGCCTAAAAAAATTTTGCAGTTCTTTCATGGAAATAAGCTGTGAAAAAAATGCTTATGTAATGGATACAGCCAGATCTCAGGTGATATAACTGAGGATTTTTTCCTAGAAGAGACAGAACGGTTTTTTAAGACTTTCACACATTTCTGTGGGTTTACTCGAAACCCTGCACTTGCTTTCATAACATTGCTTGTACCTCCAAGAAGAAGATGTGTTAGCATTGGGGATAGCTGTGCTCAGGGGTACACAGTGGCTGGACAGCCAGAGACTGCTGGAAATTGATAGGGCTCCAGTGGACAATAGGAAGGAGATGAAAGGATGCAAAATCAAAGCTGATAAAAGATGTGCACTATATTGTATATGTCTGATGTTCATCACTGAAAGCTTTCATTTTCACTTACTAATGGAAGAAAAACATCCACTGCCTTGATTTTGACATTGAGATTAGGATAGGCAAAGGGAAGAAGCTGCACAGATGTTGTACAAATAATTATAGCCCAAAATGCAGGGAAAATCTCTGTGTGTACATGGGTGAGTGGACGAGTGCATATGCTTCTACAAACATGTGTCAAGTGAGCTGTTTTGTTTACATGCTAGAACTTCTCAGGCTGGTTTAAGTCGATGTGGCAATAGATTGTGAGGGAGCTGTATCCATACTACCACTCAATACCTGTGAAAAGATATTTTCAATTTTCACTGTCACATCGCAGCTAATATTTGGTAGCCAGAGAACACAGTAAATGATGCCATTGATTTTTTTTCTTTGATACAATAATCTTGGAGTAAACAACCATTTGCTCCTCTTTCTTTTCCAGTGTAAAGGCAGTCACGGACTTATCGATAAAGGAGGAAGTTCTCCAGTGGCTCAGGCAGGTGCAGCTTGTGGGCTGTGTACAGGCACGACCGACCCAGCTGCCTTCTGATACACAGCCGGCACAGCTGGGCAAGGCTGGCAGGACCTGGACAGGGAGGGATAAAAGGCAGGATAAACACCCTAAAACACACCACCAGTGGGAGTCAAAGCAACAAACACCAGCAAGATTTGCAACTCAGACCAAGCACTATGTAATTGTCGCAGTAGCCCTCTTATTAAAGGGTAGAAATGAGCCAACATGCAGACCTCTTATTTATCACAGCATGAAAAGAGTTCTGGTTTATTCCTCTTTACAGCTCAGCCATCCTGACTCCAACTATTCACTGACTCTGGCTGCAGCAAGCTCCTACTCTAGGCTTCCCTTGCAGCCTCTGACTTCTGGGTATTTCCTGCTAAACTATGACTGCATATATTAGTTTGCAGACTCTAAATGCAGGCTTTCACCTGGCTAGACCATGACTGCAGGTTCCAACAACAGGCTTTAACTGCAGACCCAGACTGACCTCTCAGCAGTGATTCTCTCCTTCCAGGATCCATCTTCATGATCCTCACATTCAGGATCCTCCATGATGATCCCTTGACCTCCTAACCTACTCCTTTTTATCACACTTATCTTCATTGGATGTAACTCTACCTCATCAGGGGCAAGGCTGTATTGGGTAATTAATACAGCTGTTACTTACCAAGGATGAGGTCACCTGCATGCCCTTCTCCTACACTTCCCCCCCTTTTCTTTTAATTATAAAAGCAAGTTTAAATAGACATATTTACACATTCTTCTCAGGATTAACAATTATACAAATATTTAAATACAATACATATGTTTTACTAGCATATAAAACTACTGTTTCCAGTTCTTGGACTTCTGCACTTCTCTTTCTGACTGTGTTATCTTATAATGACTTGCTGAAGTCCAGGAGATTGAGATACATTATTGTTCCTATTTAAGTTGTGTTGTCAGAGTTGGTTCAGCAATTTGAAAACTGTGAGCACTAAACACCGTTTTCTATATGCAGAGCTAGGCTGTTTGGCATCTTTTCTTGAGCAAACACCTAAAATACCATAAAGTGTCTGCACTGGGGAGAGAGAGATCTGGAATGCATAGCCCTTGTTCAGGATATACAACAAACCCCAACAGTTTTGTGAGGATAAAGATAAGGGATAAGTACAGTTAATTGTTCATATATATAGAACATGCTTTTTTCAGCTAATGTTGTCTCAGCAGGTAACTGCACAAGCAGTAACTGCAACTTAGCCTTTCTAAATGACCACAGTCTCAGAATATTTATGTTTATCCGTCAGTCCACCAGTGCTCCTCAAAACATTTCCTACTGTGTCATCTAATTTCAGCTAAGTCTGACTGAAGGGAAAATTTTTGAAGAAAGGTCGTAAAGATAGGTCTTAAAATTATTTTTCAAAAAGGCATTGAAGTTAAAAAAAAAAAAAAAAGAAAAAAAAGAAGCAAAAGAAAAAACAACAACAACAAAACCAAAATCAAACCAAAAAAACAAAAAAAAAAAAAAGGAGAAGATGAAAAGTCATTTTGCCCTTCCCTTGCTGCATGTGATTTAACTCTTATTAAACATTAGAGGGTCAAGAGGTTGGAAAGCTGTCAGAGGACTCATCCTGGGCAGGGGCTGCCCACGGTGGGGCTGCCCCGGTGTTTTCCCCTCAGGGTGGCCAGGAGCTGTCCCCACCACAGATTAGGTGAGGGGCATGCCAGGCACAAACCCACTGGATATGAGGCTCCATGGTTTCTGCAACTACAAGCTTACACATGCAACTGCATCCTGCTAGTGAATGTGTCCCTGCCTCCCCTTCATTTTCCTCCTGCCACAGCTGCTCCAGGTGTAGCCTTTACACCTGCCCAGAGGTGCTCAGTTTTTGAACCCTCTCTTGCCCTTCCACTCCAGTGTCTGTCTAAATAGTAGCAATCACAGCAGAGTTTGACAAGTAATAGGTAGAGATGGGGGCTTAAAGGCCTGCCCTTGTATCTTACAGGTAAGCTTCATTTTACTAACTTACATAGCTTTTACTATGGGAAAATTTAGGAGCTTGAACAGGCTGAAAATATTCCCTCTGAGAAAAAATTAATAGAAACATATGGGCTATATAAAAAGAACATTTGTACTACTGTCACTGGAAGGGAAGAAAGAAACTACTATCTCCTAAAGCACTTAGGAAAACATTTTATATTTCACATCACAGCTAATGGGAGGAGCAATTAATGGGATCCATCTAAGTTAACCTCAGTGGAGAAGGTAGGGGTAACTCTAGCCTGGGGTACTTATTTTAAACAGAAGGACCTAAGAAAACACAGAAGTAGGGGAAAACAGTAGTTGCATGCTAAGCATAGCAAAATAGCCGAAAGTGGGACCAAAGGTGAGGAAACTTCATGCTTGAAAAACAAAGAGTCAGCAGGAATTGAAATGCCTTTAGAGCCTTTCTGACTGTAAGGGAGAAGAGGGTGACAAGCTGAGAGTGAAAAGGAAAGTTCAGGAAGAGAAAAGTATTAATATTAGGATATTTCTTTATCTAGACAAACTCTGATTAACTCAGGGCAATGGTAGCAGGACACTTGGCAGCACTGCATTTGCTCCCACAGTCTGCCACTGAGCACTAGGCAACTCGGTATGGGAACAGAAGTCACACCAGGTGAGAAGCACTCAAACAAAATTCCTCCCAGAAGGTTTTAGACATGACAAATTAAAGCTCTGCATGAAAAGTCATAGAGAAAGGGAACGGGACAAAAGGATATTAAGCCAATGTTTCATTTCCTCCATAAAGCCCACCTGTGTTCAGAGGGTCGGCACAAAGCCTGTGTGCAACACTGACATTTACTAATTTACTATGCAAGAGCTGTTTGGAAGTGGGTTTTTTGTGCACATCCTGCTTTGGTCCTTGGTGTGTTGTGAGCAGGCTCAGAAGGTGGGAGGATGCCTTGCAAGGGTGGGGCACTATTCACCCTCTGAGTCAGAAGAGCCTCAGGGGGACACAGACAAACTAACAGGGTACCAGTGAGCTGGGAAACAAGGAGATAAGAGGAGAGGGGAACTAAATTCAGCAAGCCCATAGCACAGGGATATTGCTCTTGGATGCATCAAGTTCTGACCAAATGTGCAGATGAAAATGGCTCAAGAGGATCCTAATTCATTTCTGCTCAGAGGTTTCTTCCAGTAAACTGGAAAGATAATTAATAGCAGGAAGCCTGGATGTAAACAGCAAAGTGCTCGTCTGTGCTGGGATTGCAGCCCCATAAACCACATGGAATAGCTGTGAAGCTGAAGAGTCACCTGGCAAAGAGCTCTGCTTTCTCCTGGCAACCGAGGACACACTCACCGACTGAGCCATGGTGCAAGGCTGAACACTGGATGATGGTACTAAAATATTATCTATCAATAAACTTTCATGGTAGTTTTTAACCCTAGCAGTCCCACTAGGTAAATATGTATGATTTTCCTTCAGTAGGCAGGAAAACAAAGCACAGAATAACTGACTGATTTACCTGCTAAAACCATAGCACCAGATTGCAGATCTAGCAACAAAACAGATTTCTGTTTCATGTGTTGGAGGTTTGAAGGCAGCAGAGAAACTAAGAGAATTTATATAGAGCATTACTGATAAAAGCAATTTAGAAAATCTACTTAGGTAAAGGATATAAATACTGCTTTACTTAAAAAGGGAGAAGAAGAAAGGGAACCATTACCTTCCCGAAGCAGAAGCGCCTGCTCCACTTTGCTGTGGGGCGTGGCAAGATCCAGGGCACATTTGAGGTCAGCATTTCTGCATTTTGGGTCAGCACCGTAGTCTGTCAGCAAGACAACAATCTCCACACTGGATTTCCTCGCTGCTGCATGCAGGGGGGTGTCTAAGCACTTCCCCACGTTCACATTGGCTCCTTGGGTGAACAAGAGCTCGTGGTTAGATCTGGTAGGCAGCAGGGACTGTCTGAACCTGCATCACATAGGCTGGTTTCCACCAGGAGCCTCAATAAACCAAGGGAGTGGATGGGACACAGGACTGCCCCCGTGTCTCCACAGCAGCTGTGCAAAGCTCATCAGGGCAAGCTCTGTAAGAGTGCTCTGGGCTACCAAACCCTGTCCACAATGCTCAGAATTGAGTAGCTTGACCTTTCCCAACACACGTTCAAAGCCTACCATATGCTCTTTACAGTTGTTAATGGCATAAAATCTAACATGGATTATGTTAATGTAATTGCCAGGGGGTGAAAAACCCAAAACCTTTAGGTATCTCATTCTAATAACTCTGGAAGCACAGCAAGCAAAATGCCTGCCCCAGGCTGGCTGGGCACACTTTGAGCAGGTGTAAGTCAACTGACAGCAAAAATTAATGCTAGTTCATAGCCTGTGCCTGGACGTGCAGTGATTATACTTCCAAGCAGCTTTACTGCTGCACTCATCATCCACCAAGGAGGAGGTGAAGGTAATGGTTCTGATAAATTGCTCTGTTAAGCAAGAGTTGATTTTGGTCAGTAATATTAGCCAGCATTTTCTGTGCGTCCTGTTACCATGCTAGCATACTGAAAGAATTCTGTTTTCACATTCAGAGACCCTCAGGGAGGTGTCTGTAATTAAGAAGGCTTTTCACTTAGGAAATCATAATTTCTTTATCAACACAGGGGAAATTTCTAATGGCCTCAAATGAGTCTGACAGAGTCAGGTTCCCAAACAACTCTTGTGGAAATAACTCATGATGTTTTAAGTAGAGAAGCAGCCCAGAGAGACCAGCAGCATTGGCTCACATCAGCACATCTCTCCTCAGGCCCCTTTTCCAGGTGTACCTAGCTCCAAAAGTTTCTTGACACATTCTGTTCTCTGGTACGTGCAGGCCATGTAGAGAGGGGTCCCATGCTGTGGATCCTCCTGGTCAATGTCAACCTCGTGGGCCAGAAGGGTCTCCATGCACTCCCTGTGACCTGTGCAGGGAAGAGCTGTCATGGAATTGCTGCAGAGCAGAACACACCCAGATACAACTCTGAGGCACAAGAGCTGTGAAAAAGCCAAGCCTGTTTATCTGTACTGATACGGATTTTTTTTGTTTTTAAATTCTTAGTCACCAACAAAAGACACATTTGTCACGCAGTTATTTTTGGCTCTACTCACACCCCTCACACCCAGAACTTTACCTCTCTTGACTGCCTCGTGGATGGGTGAAGGCAGGTGGTTCCCCAGCTGTGCCTTGGCTCCAAATTCCAGCAGCATGTTGACACAGGCTGCACTGCCACTGCAGCAGGCATTGAACAGGGGAGTGATGCCATCAATGGTGACTGCATTGACCTGCAGGCAAGACACACTCAGGATGATCCAGTCTAAGAGGAACGCCCTCACAACGTGCCTCCTGTGCACACCAGAAGTGCACCAGAGTGAGACTCTTGCTGTGTGTAACTTTAGGAATTATTTTATTTACTTCATTTATTTTTTATTATTTTTATTATTTATTTCTGAGTTATACGTTGTGACATAACATATATAACATTCTCCTTTAATATCTGCCCTCTTTCCCAGACAGTTAGTGCCATAAGGCAGAAACCCTGCCTGCTATGGATTCTCCTGCTGGAGCTGCTAGAATTTTTTATTCCTTTCTTTTTTAAATGGGAAGAAGTTGAGTATCTTCAAGATTGTTTAGTTTGTACCAGCCTCAAGGTGGAACACCCTCAAATGAAAATGGCTTTGCTTTTTAAATCAAAACATTTACTTTCTGTTTGATACTTTCACCTGAAAAAACATTTCCAGCAAAATAAAACTTTCATGGAAACATAATCCCAAACAGAAAAGGAGCTTGAAGTTCACATGCATGTGTGTTTATGCAAGACAGAAATTTTCTTCCCCAGCTCCTGCTGTAAAGACATGGCAAGAATCACTATTGCCATTCCCCATTGGGACAGCAGAGCTGTAAAACACAGATTCACAGAATTCTGAGTTGGAAGGGACCCATCGGGATCAGGGAGTCCACCTCCTGGCCTTGTGCAGGACACGCCATAATCACACCATGTCCCTGTTTATGCTATGTTTAACTATGTAGCAAACCCTCAGGGCCAATTTATGAATCAAATCTGCATGTCTTTAACTGTTGGCACACTGTAGAAGAGCAATGGATTATGCAAGCACATGCCAATTTATAAAATTTCCATTGCCCTCACCACCTCCCAGTGTCATCAAGCAAGTGTGGCTGGAGCTGCTGGCAACACTGGAGGTCTCTTGGCTGTTTTGGCGCTGCTTGGTTTCCTGCCATATACATTTTACTTGAAAGCCCAGCTGACATAAAAATATTCTTATATATTTCATCCATTCCTCAATCTCTATTGTGAACATGTACCCTGCCTTAGGTCCATCTGTGGGAATTATTATTTTATTAGCAGATAAAATGTTTCATTGCTTCAAGCACATCCATTTTTACTTACATGAGACTCCCAAACCTTCCCATAGAAAACCAGATGTAATTCCAGGGATCATTGCTGAGGGGGAGGGGGGAGGATAAAGGTGTGAGTTACTTTTTTCAAGGTTATTTCACTTAGCATCTTGCACTTTTTTCCATGACTTGTGACTATGTTTCACACACAAAAGGGAAAACAAAAGAAAATAATGGGATGATACAAGGAGGAGACGAAATCTATCACCCAGGGAAACAGAACAGTGTTCTGAGAATATTTCTGAGATGTCCACTGCATTTTGGCTCTGCCACATGGGCAGCAAGTCCAAGACCCCCAGTGATGCTGGGAGCATGCATTCCCAGGTGTCCTTGGAGGCATTCCCAGAGCTCACCTGGGCGCCGTGTTCCAGCAGCACCTTGGCGCAGGCGACGTGGCCGCCCAGGCAGGCCTCGTGCAGAGCCGACACGCGGTCCGTGGTCACCAGGTTCACCTTGAAACCCTGCAACGTGGGGCCGGGGTGTGAGGGGAGAGCCCTGCCTCAACCACAGCTCCTGCAGGGCTGCACATCCCTACAGGGTACCCGTGGCAGGGAGTGGCACGCCAGTGGTGTGTGTCCAGGGAAAGGGCTCGGCTTGGCTTGGTGCTGCTGTTCAGTGATTCAGTTCTGGTCCCCACAAAGCCACAGCTGGTGATGGGCTTAAAGATGGAGCAATTACAAGCTATGCCTTCTGTTTTTAGCTCTTTATGATGCACTGTCAATTGCAGGAAAGAATCACATTTCTTTAACTTATAAGGGTGGCATTCCCTTCCCTATTAAGTCCTGCACCAGGAGCTGCAGCTGCAGGGATTTACCTCCTTGAATGAGGATGTTTCTGGCACAGATACCTGCAGCTCAGCTGGAGCTGGCACCTCCTTCAGTGGAGACAAACAGAATTCCCTAGGATATGATTCATCCCATGCTAAAGCAGCTGTTTCCCATAGGGCAGACAAATTGTATCCTAAAAGTTCTTTCATTCACTACATGGGTTATCCAAGTATGTTTTTCTGAGGGGTAACTAGTACCTGGTAAACCTGTAAGAGAGACAAGTCAAATCCCACCCACAAATCAGTTCCTCTTATCTGACCATGCAGGTAATGTTTTACGCTGGAATAAAGAACAGTGATTTGCAAATGCTTTATTTCAGACATTTCCCTAATTGACAGCTGCCATATCTATTCCTGCACAAAGACAAACCACACATATTCACAGAGGGGAAAGCAGTTGTCATATATGTTTTCCTCTGAATGCAACTAAATCTCCTGGTAATTAGAATTTTACAGCCATGTGTGAGAACAGGCCTGGAAGCTGCTCCGTTTTCCACTTGAAGTCATATTTTGAAGCACAGTTGGTGTCTGCCTGACGTGCTATAAACAGGGCAGCTCACGAGATGGCAGCAATGCACTTTTTGGTTCACAGTAGCCAATGCAATGGGCAGAAAGGGTTGCCTGGGAGCAACCCTCATGCAGCAAAAAAGTCAGCAGTCCTGACACCATGAGTAATAAAAGCACTGTAAACACTTCAGGCAAAGCATTATATGATAGAAAAACAGTCTTTTTCAGCTATGTGAAAATATTATCAATATAAAATTTGTTGGTAAAATTTCACATGCATTACAACGGTGCTAGAGGAATGAAGATAAAACCTTCAAAAAATAGACATTATTCCATTTTCTAATTGTATGGTTGTTTCAAACTTAATGATCAGCATATTTGTTCAAGCATATTCCTAGAGACTCCTAAAAGGAAACCTATTCTCAATCATTGTTCATATATACATGTATATTTAACAAATAAAACTCAGCCACATCAAGTGAAAGAATAAGCACTGATATCTTGGGAAAAACAGCAATTCCTTCCATTACAAAATGGAGAATAAGTTGGAGATCTCACAGTGGCTGTTTGCCAAACATCACTCATGATAAACCTTGTTTTCAATGTGCATGAAAAATCAAACTCTTTTTTCAGGCATTGAAACAGGCATTGGTGAGTTCTTGAGCCATTTGAAATCTCCAGCATTAAATCACCTTCCTATGTCCAGGCATTCCCTGTCCACTCAGGGCCTCAGTGGTTTTCTTGAAAGCTATGGTGCTGCAGTGGAGACTTCTGGGTGTCCCACAGATACTCAAGTACAGTTCCATACTTCATTTCAGGCTAGTGGTGTAACTATATTGAAGCAATGAGAAATGATTATGCTGCTCCATGCACAACTTTATCCCTACATTTGTCAATCTGTAGTGACTCAGCTCCAATTCAGGCTCTACAGACACTGCTGCCTTGATCTCTTTTCATCAGCAAAGACCTTCATCTTCTACTCCCTAAATTAAATGTCTTCAGGAAAAGGAGAAAGGGTGGATTAACTAAATGATAACCACAAAAACAGGTGCTCCACGAAGGAAGTGGTGTAAAGTCAGCATAAATGGAAATAGAGGAGTGAGAAAAGCATCAAATCCCTGAATTAATAAAGCCCCCCCCCTTTTTTTTTTTTTTTTTTTTTTTTTTTTAATCTCTAACCTACATCACTTCCTTTTCCATAAAAATCACTTAATGTCAGCAGGTAAAGGAAAGAAGGATCAGAAAATGGGAGGGCAAATAGTGTCTGTAAACAGCATCTTTTCTTAGCTGCAGCTATTTCTCAAGAAATGTCTGGAAAGGAGGCTTTCACACTGGCAGCTCCACTCCTTGAATATCCTGTCCATTAGAGTGGTGACCTCTGGTAAAAGTTACCTTGACTATAAAAATCTGATAGCCAAGTCAAAAGCTTTACACTCAGGGAATTCATTTCCCTGCAGTTTCCTTGGGGGCAAGAGGGAGAGGGGGACAGTTACCTATTTGTGCTAAATAGGACACTGAGTTTAACAAAGGTGGTAGGGAAGATGACTGGCAGAGCATGAAGAACCCTACCCTATCTCTTTTCATATCCAGCTTCTTTTCCTTCTCACGTATTCTCTCCTCCTCTCTTCCTTTTGCCTGAACTCTCAGTTCCCTTTGGAGCAGAAGGTTTCAGGTTGATTTTATAAGAGGCAAAATGCACTTTTACAGCTTTTTACTAATTTGGGTTTTTTTTTAATAATCTACATATATATATATTTATTGTCCCTATTCTAAAGCCTAGTTGCATGGTTCACCATTAAGGAAGAGCACAAGGATCAGTGTTTATTATATAGCAAGCTGCAAGCTGTGATAGTCTTTGTCCCAGGCTTGTCCCCAGCTTCTTAACTGAGCAAACTAATGCATGCCCAGAGGTGTTTGTGCTGATATATTATTCCATATTTCTTACGCCTTGTTGCAGTCTATTACCAGCTCACCAGCCCATAAATGCAATTCATGTAAAACCCTGCTTCCCAGCCTTTTCTTTACCTGTGGGCTTTTACCTGTGCAATCAAGGTTTTCAGAGAGAGAAGGCGTCCCTGGAAGGCAGCATCATGAAGAGGGGATCTGTCTGCCCAGCTGCCTGAAACAGCAAAGGCATGGAAGCTAATTCAGGTATGCAGCAAAGGCACGTCTTGGGAGGACAGGGGAAGCACAGCCACATGTAAATGCAGATCAGAACTGAAATCAATGTGGGGTCAGCAGTGAAACTGTTTGATGAATTGATTTCAGCAGAGCAGCTGAGGGGTCAGCAATCTTGAGAAAGCTGGCTGCTCACTAAGGGACCTACACAAAAGCTTCTTGGCAGAAGTTTTAAAACAGCTAAAAACATATTTTAGCAAAGATCATGAGTTTAGTGCTGTTGAGTCTCACATGGAGATTTCAGAAACCTTCAATTCTCCTACTCAAAACTGTATCAGCCTCCACCTTTCCTCAGGAGCTCTTGTCACAAATTGCATCCCAGCTTCTCTGACATTTTGTTAAGAGCCTGATGGCAGGGTTGACTTGTCTATCAAATGAAGTCTGGCATGTCCTTGGCAGTTTTATTTCCTGAACTGACAATTTCATAAATAACATCCTCCCTCTCACACTACCATGTAACAGGTTTAATCATCCTCTTCGCTGAAATATTTTAGAAATACATGGAAAAACAAATTCTGCCTGAAGGCTTTACTTTTCTTTAATAATTTTGAGATGCTGAACTCTTTAGACTCCTTCACATAGGCTTGCTTGCCCTTTTTCTTATCTTGATCTATTTATGTGCCAAGAAAAATAATTCTTTAGCCTAGCTGCTGCCTACAGGCATAGACGTTCAGCTCTGGTTAAATCCCTGCCACTCAAGTAGAGAGCAAATTTACTTGTCCTATATTAAAATTTATAACCATACTGTGACATGGTGTGTAGTAAGCATTTCTCCAAAGGCCAGCTGCATTTCCAGTGCCACAGGACAGGAGCAATACCAGTGTTTGCATTCATGCTCTGTTGTACAGCAAGCCCATGGGCACTGTCTTTGAAACCCTTGTCCTGTTTAATTTTTTCAGCTATGCTGCACACCAGAGAGAATGGAAGGGGTGATTTATCTCCATTTCAAATGCTACCCAAGGCAGGGGGAAACCAATGAGAGGCACAGACACATCCATAGGGACTTGAGGCCAAGGACACAGCAGAGGTTTTACCCTTGGCCAAAGGAATCTCCTTTTGTTACCCAAGGACGAGGACGCACTTCAGCTATTGGAGTTACCATATTAACTATAGTTACTATTTTTGTCTCCATTTATTTGTGGTGCACTTCCTGGGCTCCTAAGGCAGGTACCTGGCATGGAAAGACCAGCTGGCACAATACATGGCAAGGCTCTGAATGAAACGAGTCAAAACAATGGAAACAGGAATCTAGTAGGAACAAAGAAACGTCTTCCTGAAAACATCCCAAATACCCCACAACTCTCATCATGCTGGTGACTGAACTAGGCAAGCTTGTTCAGAAAGTCAGAACACATTGCAAATGACAAAGCCCAGAGCCCTTATGCAGCAGAAGAATCAGGAGTTACTCAGACAACAGAGCTACAGGGCCTTATTTAACCTTTCACGCGGAGTATAACACGTGCGAGTGCGTGTTCTCACATGCATTTCCAGGGCATTTCCAATGCATGTGTATGCACACACAGCCTCAGGACAACACACACTGCTGCTCACAGCACCACAACCTACCTCCCTGAAACGTGTGGCAAATATAGTTCCCATACGGGGCACATCTCCCCCTCTCAGCTGGGAGTGACATGACAAAGTGCTCTTTTAAATGCCTACAGATTAATTGTGCAGCCCTGCTGCTGCTGCTGTGCTACTTCACTGCAAAGAGAAAAGGTTGTGAAGCCCAGACTGTAATGCGATATAGTGCCCCAGCAACATCACATGATCTTACATTTTGTAAGATTATCCTTAATGGCTTTCTGCAAATGGCAACTTGCAGATAAAGATATGTTATGGCCTGCTGAATTTCAAGACATTTCAGTAAGAATCTGCTTGAAGGAAAAACTGCTGCTCACCACGTGTCAGACTATGACTGCATAAAGGTGCTTGGAAAAAAAATGACAGTAATAAATGATTGGAATTACATTCTAGAGAATAAAAATAAATTGATAACCAAGAGATGCCTGTATATATACAGGCTTCATAAAGGTTTTGTCAAAAATGCTTGGCTGCAGTATTTCTCTTGGTCAGATCTTAATCTCCTGCTTTGGGTGGCCAACCCACACCACACCGGTTCTGATGCTGTTCCTGTGCCTGTTCATGATGTTACAATCACAAAGCAAGTGTCCAAGGACTGAGTCACATAGAAATGTGTGATGTCATAATGCTGATAAGAATCTTTGGCTAGGAAAATAAGCCCGCTTTAGCAGTAAATTGAAAATACTGTGTCATTTTAATTAGTGGAAATAAGAGGAATGCAAACACATTCCTATTCATTATTATGGCAGTGATGTGAAGGACTAAAATCACTTGAAAAAAACCCCCAAATCATGACCTACTAAGTAACCTATGAAATACAATATATTTTTGTGCTGTGTATTTTTCAGAACCATTTTAGCTGCATTCATTTTTATCAACTGATTTAACAAAACAAGGATTCTTGGCTTGGATTCATGAAGTCATTAGTTATATCCTCCTAGCATCTCCTTTCAGAAAATCAGTGTGCTAAAACTTTGCTCTAAATATTATCTGGCAGTAAAACTAGATGTTTAGTAAAGTCATCTGTAACCACTGATAAAGGGCACCTTGCATCTGAGAACAATATCTTTATTTACCATAGTGCCTTGAGCAAGTGTTGTCCTCATTCTAGCTGTGTAATTGTTGGAGTCTCATATTTTGCACACCTAAATCATGCCAACATATATTGACATTGCAAAGACCCCAGAAATGGGAGGCACTTCAGGTTAAAACATTTAACCATGCATTTAGCAAAAAATCCTTCATTTCATGGCAACTCGCTGATTTAAGTCCTCAAGTCAAGTTACAAAAATGTGGCAAATAAATATTTAAATGTTAGAAGTCCATATTTTTACTTTACCTGGGACTATTCCATAGATCTCTTCTGCTATCCTGGCAGCTTCTTTTCTGTTGCCTTTAACAATATAGAAATGGGTCAGCAAAGCCAAGGAAATCTTAATTAAAAGCTTGAAGCAAAACAAAGCAAAAATGGCAAAATAAATGTTAGTGAAAGAATGGAGTATAGAACTCCCCTCCATTTTGGTTTGCTCTTTGAATAGTTTCTCAGGTTGGCTAAGTTGCACTGGACTATTCTTGGTATCATATGTCATCTATTTTAAACCCTTCAGGACCTGCTGTCCCTCAGTTACCAAAAATACATCCTGTGGTGGTTTTTTTTTTGTTATGAGGTATTCAATACTAAATAACAATATCAATGATAAGATATCTTGAACATCTCTGCATACAGGAAACAAATGAGAAAATCCTTTCCAAACCCATATATATTAGAATAAAGTTTCAGACAGATGCTCTCCATCTGAAAGCCTATACATGCACATTAGATTTATTCTTTGAGGTAGCAGTTCAATTTACAAATACTTCATAGATAAAGTTGCAGAAACTGTTCAGAGGTGCTGCAAAAAGAGTACTTTTCTGTCTTCTGTCTTTTCCATCTTAAGAACAGGCCTTTCTGGTTCTCAAATACAGAACAAAGGCAAACATGTCAAAGAAAAGCATTATCACGAGAGAATTTAAAATAAACCCACATGGCCAAAGCCAGGGCTAAGAAGTCAAAGTTATTCTAGGAGGAGAAAAATACATTGAAATTGCACAAAAAGAAACACATGATTACATGTTGGTTTTTTCCAGGGATAAAGAACGGTGTCCATTGATATCTCTTGTAGACAGCATTCTCTGTTTTGGAAATATTTTTACATTATCCTCCATTGATTCAAAGGTGTAATATTTGAATTTGTACACAATGCACCCCTTCTTTAAGTGCCCTTTTTACTTTCTGCAGGCACGTGACTTCCATAGAGAACAAAGCTTTTTCCTGCATGTATTTATTTGACTCTATGTAGAACACCCCATCTCTTTTTATTCATTCCTGTTTTTCTATATGTACCACAGGAGGAGAATTTATTTCTTGCATGATTCCCCTCTTTGCCCAGGTTCTCTTAGCCTTCAATTCTGGCATCTGTCAAGGAAAAGAGCAGGATAATTTCTTTTTTAGAGATCCCAGAGATAGTGGATATGCATATGGAAATTATACAGGAAATTATTTCTCTGGGAATTTTAGATGTAATTTCTTTATCTTCATAGCAATACAGGTGGTTTAGTACCTTGCTGTCTTCTGTGCTCAGCCCTCCCTGGGGCACTAAAATGCTATATAAAATATGGGCAGAGATAAAACACCCCAAGCAATTTTCTCAACGGAACCAATTTTTCTAAAATTCTGAATAAAACCAAGTTATTACATTCTTACGTAACTCCTTACAAAAATATTAACATCTACCCTTCCTTACACAGTAATATTATATACCTGTAGAAACTATAATACTTATGAATCCAAAAGATGAAAATTTCTTCTTTTCAATCACTTTAATACAGTTTGCCACAGGACAACACAGCTGAAGGTATGGATTACAGGACAAGAGAAGTTAAGGAATCACAGAAAAACATACTGGTTTATTGGCAGTTAATTCTGCTCAGCTGAGATACAAAGAGGAGAAATTAGCAAAGGTGGACCAAAAAACCTGAATGGTCAGCTCAGAAAAATCTGAGATAATGGAAACATTTCTGCTGAAGCCAGAGGAATAGAAAAAGCTGTAAAGAACAAAATGTAGGATGCAGAGAAACAGAACACATAAAAAATATTAAGACCATTACAAAGTAAAGTCAGCCTAAATGACAGAGAAATCTTTCTTGTGTAGGATTACAAAACTGGCTCTCAACAGGAGACAAGCAAGAAGGAAGAGCACTTTTTAAGAGAAAAACAAGAAAACCGCTTTTTGTTGCAAAGGAGATTATTGATTTCTTTCACAATCAGCCTATTAGATGGTATGTAGAATTATACATGTCCATAAAACACAGAAAAATACAAGAAACCGAAAATCAGGTGATTTTCACTGAAATTCTCGTATCCCTAATGGATAGAGCACTCTCCAAGCGCTCTAGAAAACCAGGAGAAGGTCTGACCGCTTATGGAAGCAGTCACTGGAACATGACTGTCCCAGAAGGACTAACTCTATTTGTGTAGCAGCAAAACTAACCCTCCTGGCTTCAGAACAAGGCAAATAAAGATTTTCAGTTCAATTATTCAGTGAGTCATTTGAAAAAAACTTGTCTAATCTCTTAATCTGATTTTATGTACAGAAGCACTAGGAAAATTACTGCAGTGGATGTAGAAGAAAATCGTTGGGAAGAAGGCAGATGAACAGCCTGGTGGAAAGTATGAACACTGCTGAAGGTGGTAGTCAGGCAAACCACAGCAAGATAGGGTGTGATCATTTGGAAATCTCTGATATTTTTGAAACTAGAGAGATGAGCAACACAGTGTAGGCGTGAGAACAGGCAGAACACAAGAGCAATGACAGTGCAGACACAGGACTGTCATCGTTCCTCCCTTGCTCTTTTGAGCATCATTGCTGTGGGCTGAACGAGGTGGATTATGCAACTCCACTGATAGACTTGAGTAAACAAGTCAGCCCACTGTAGAAAAAACACACCTCGCTGAGAACTTCTGCAAGATGCTCAAACTATTCCATGAAACACTCTTCACTAAATTGTTAAATCAAAATACCCCCCCAAACATATATATATATATAAGGATTAATATTCTTTAAAAATTTGTCATGAGATGATAAATAGAAGTAGTTGAGCTAGATCCTCCAAAAAACTTGAAAGGTAGTGTTTATATATGCTTAGTTTACAAACATGCAAGGAATAAGCAGAAAAGAAAAAGGCAATCCAGCTTAGAAAACACCTCATTTTCAGTAAGGGTCACCTTAACTTTATCCAACTTTCAGAGAAAAATGTCAGATGTTACTTGAAGAATTTGACAAGGAAATAAAAAACTGAGGGATCCTCATCTCAAAGAACTTCAAAGAGGTATTGGTCTATTCTTATGTTACACACACCTTGAATTACGGTAGTGTATTTCTAATGGATGCAGTTGGGATTAGAATACCAAATGTATTCAATCAAAGTAAGGCAACTGGGTAAAGAAAGGAGTCAGGAACACTCAAACAGAAGAGATGAGAAGAAAGATGTCCATACAGAGCCTGGCTACTTCTTTTCTATCAGTTTGATCTAATAAATGACACTACTTCCCATGCAAGCCTTACCTTATTTGCATGCTTAGGTCAGCACCCTTACAACACTCCTGCTGTTAAAGAGATGTGGAGGGTGACTCACTGATTGCTGTCAAGCCATTGTGGGATCCATCTCACCTATCTGCCACCCATCACACTAGGCAGGGTCTGGTTATTGACACTCCTGCTGCTGCCTGGGCAGGGAGACAGCAGATTCCAGCAGCAGCCAGTGGCTGTGTTCCCAGGGAATGCACCAGTGCCTCCTGCTTAAAGAAGCAGCTTGTACAAGGGAGCCAGCCATGCACACAGTTAAGAGTTTGCTGAATCCTGCACAAGTAGCATCTCTAGAGTTGTATGACAGTGTTGAAACATGTCAGGATCTGATGGAAACCTAATCTACCTGCTAGGCTTACAAGAAAAATGTATAATTTTGGTAAAATAATTAGTTCAAATGCATAACCATATCCTGCCTTTAGTTTTGTTCCCTTAAAAAGTATTCACTTTTTAATCTATGTCAATGCTCATGCCATTAGGGAAAACTGTGGAAGTCAACAACCAAGTGTCATGATGCACAGCAAATATCATGAGTAGTTTAATGATAGCAATTAAACACTAAAAATATTGAAATACTTTTAATTTTTTAAAAATTAAGTAAAAAAACATTTTGAGATTGATTATTCTTTTATGTATTTAAATAGTCTGTATTTTACTGAAGAAGAAAGCACCTGAAAGACTTCTACAATTAATTTTTAAAAGCCTAAGCATACATAAAAAAAAAAAAAAAGGACAAGTGAAGAGAAATAAATATCCAAAAGGGAAAAATATAAACAGATGCAGGAAAAACTTGACCACAAAATGGTATCTACAGTATCTACCTTCTCACAGATCTAGCCACACCCACTAAAACACAGAAGACTAGTCTTATATCCATACTTTACTTGATGCTTGTATGGTGTATGTTTAATCCTACAATTTTCAATTATCAACACCTTAATTCACAGTGTCTGCACATAATGTATGGGAAACAACATTTCTCCTTGTGCCTGGGGATGGAATTTCATTGCAGTTTGGGGGGGACCTTCTATACAGGTCTTCTGCTCCTCCTACACACCAGAGGCTCTGCTCTGTGCAAGACATTGCTTAATTAGCGTCACTCTATCTTTGCTAACATTTCCCCAGTATTTCACAACCATCAGATGTTACCTACAAGCACAATTGAAGCATTTTTAATTTTTAACAAGTTATTTTATTAATTTCTAACCACACTCATTATTTCAGTAATTTCTTTTAGTATTTTGCTTTTTTATTTAACCTTTTTCATGTTACCCACTGATGATTTTTAAAACTAAATGTTTCTGTGGCATCACCCTTTACTCCACTGCACAAGGCCAGTGAGCAAATCATTCCCACAGCATTCTGCATCATACAAACTGCTGTTACTTGAGAAACCAGCTGTGGGTTAATTTTATATGGCAACTTGTACAAAAAGATGATTATTAAAAAACATTCTCCTAAGAACTCCAACAACCAGTGGTGGAAAGCAGCATTATGCTTTGTAGTTCTGTATTTTCTAATTATATGTTCCCCCATATTAATGAAATGTATGCATTCTTTATGGAAAGGTAAATAAACCTCTAGATAAACTTTACATTGGTCTTGTAAACAAGACTATAACAAGGTTTTATTATGTTATTCATAAGTACACAATGTTCCACAGAAGAAAAAATATTTTGAATAGATACACACAATCATTTAGATTTGTGTCTGTAGATATTGCAAGAAACCAAGTAGAAATAAAAGAGAACAAAAAAAATTACTAAAAATACACACACACACACATATATATAACATTTCCCTGGAGTGACAATCAGTATTTTCAAAAGGTTGTTAGAAATTTGAATGCTTGAATAATATAAAAAAAAATAACTTAGAAAAGTAAAATATTAGCTTAATTCTACCTATTTTTCCTTAAACTTTGTGGTACCATTTTAGATTACTTCCTCTTTTAATGCAGAGTTTGAAAAACTTGAATTGTAATATTACACGCTGTTACATATCAAAGGCTAAAAATTCTAGTAAAAGAAAATAGACTTTATATATGGCAATTATTTGCATTATCTTTGTGTTTCATGAAAATATGTTCAACGGAATTATAAAAATGCATGTGTAATTACATCTCTACCCAAACAACATGAATTTGGCAGAAGTAGTGTGTTAAATACTACCTTTCAAGGGTTTGGAAACAGTATTTTCATATTGCACAGTTTTAATATTATTACAGTGTCCGACAGCACACAATACTCCAGAGTCATAAAACAGTAAGCTTACCATCATGAGTGATGCTTGAAAAACAAATTAGCTCAGTGCATCAGACAAGGGGCAATTTCAGAGGTGGCTGACACAAATGAAATAAATGCCTCTTCTCACACACATTGGCATAATACTGTGCTGCCTCTTGCCCCACATACACATCACCCAGGACTCCTCACAGATGTTCCTTCTTCCTCTCTCTCTATGAAAAGCACAGCCATGGTTATTTCCAGTGAGGGGATACCTTCCAAGATTTCATGTGCAGAACCTGCCAGCCAGTGTCTCAGATGTGGATGAGGTGAAATCATTCACCCTGAACACTGTCCCTCCCCAGGATGGACTGAAACACCATTTTGGTCTTGAGGAAGGGGAAGGAGAAAGAAGTGGGTGGAAAAAGGGATGGACGGGTGGGAAGTGGGAGAGAGCAAATAAGTATGAGTGTGCTTGTTAAGCCCTTCAGAGATTTTGCTCTCTCACAAAGTGTTTGCACTTTGGCACAGTCTGCTGGAAGTTTTCAGGCCTGAGATGTTTCTGAAGGCTGTATAATCTCTAAATAATACTTCTTTGCTATGTACAAAAAAAAAAACAAACAAAAAAACCAAAAACCAAAACCACTATAAGCTTTACATCACTTTCAAGCATGTAAGAGAACAAATATAGCACCTCTGAAAATATCAGAAAATCACACGGAATTTTGATTTAGCAACAGAATGAGCAACTCTGACTAGGGAAGAATTTCAAAATAATAATGCTATGCAGGCAAAACACTGTCACTGGGACACAACTGCTAGAACTAAGTCTCTGAAATTTACATGGTAATGGACTTTATGACTGATTTTAAGTGCCATTTTCATCGTAGGAAAAAAAAGGTGTATTTTGTTGAGTTTTAAATTATTTTGAAAGAGGTCTTAAAGTCACAGTAAATATCAGGGATTAGCAGGAACTACAGTAATGATTTTTGTGTTTTGCTTTCCCAAACAGCTTAAGTCCCTTTCTGAAATGTTCAAGTTATCAAGAAAAATCTTATCTTTTTGTTTCCAAGGCTCCTGACATATATAAAAACCCATGTTCTCCTCCCAGCTTTCAGTGCAAAAGAGATGACTATAAATTTTCATGAATCCAAAACTGAACTAAGAACATCATCCTAAATTGAGGTAGCATATTGAACTAAAGTTTCTTTCCAAGAACTTTAGAAAGAAACTTAAAAGAGTTTTAAAAGTAATGTCTCTGTCAGCAAGCATTAAAACCTTTTGTGACCGATGCATTCTTCCCTTTCCACTTGAGCAATTTAGGAGTTTGGAAGTTCTTCTTTAACTCTTCTATTTTTCCCAAAAAAATACTGTTTAGTCCATGCACCCTTAGGTCCTGTAGCATCTATTGCAACATCAATAATGGAATCTGGAGTCATCCACCTCAGAAATGTCAAGAGAAGGAAGTTCAGAACAGCAAAAAAAGCAAAAATACACCCAGTCACTGGGCCACAGTGAGTCATTAGTCTGTCAAGTCGCTCCTTTATTGGTAAAACCACTTCATCTGCAACTCTGTCATACACCTAAACAGAGAGGAGACAAAGTAACATGTTAAAAACACATTGCTTCTACCCCAAAAATCAGGCAGCACTCTGCTGTCACTGCACAAAATAAATCATCTATTTTTAGCTACCAGATGGGACAAATACTACCCCCAAAAAAGCTTTGGGGATCCTAAGTTTGATTTATGAGTCTTGTTCTAGATATTTCATTCATTTATTTAAGGAGAATTATGAAACATTCTCTTCTTTTACACACTTCAGAAGTATTTCATTAACTAGGAAGGCTGCATAATTTGTCTCTCATGCAGTATTATATGGAAAGGGTTGGGGGTTTTAATTAATTGAATGGGTTCTAATCTCATATTCACATCAGTCCTAGGAAGAGCTTGAACATGCAATTACTAGATTTAAAACACAAAGATGGATGAACTCATAGGTGATTTTGGCCCTATTCCAAATCTCTGTATTTCAGCAATGAAGTAAATCATAGTAGGCTCTTGATTTTTGTTTAAAGAAACACTAGTTCAATTACTGCACAAAGCAAATAGATGCTACTACTGACTCATTATACATGTCAACCACAGCCAACTACAAACCACTTCAAAAAGGCTTGAAGGTCACAGTTTTTTACTTAAGAATGTTACGGACCCCATTCTACAGGTAACTTAACAATTTGCAAACAAACAACTGTCTTCTGTACAATTTAATATCTATGCATACTTCTACCAATTCCATGACCATTCTCCTTCATGAAGTACTGGTGGGCTTTTTTAAGAACAGGCTACATAAAGCAAACTCAAATCTAGGCTAGTGTCTGTAAAAGCTTTGCAATTCAAATGTTACTTGCAGTTACAAAATCATAAAATGAATTATACTGATGGCACTTGAAAACACTAAAACTGGTTGCACATGGCACTTTGAGGAGGCTTGTGAGAAATATCTAGTTGAGTGCAGTACAATCTAAGTCAGAGGCATGGGGTTCAGCTACTCTCTCCTTCCTAAAACAGGAGGTGAAGTCAGGAGTGACACATTTCCACAGGTGTTTGTAACATCACTGAGCCAACATTCTTCACTAACAGCAGAGTTTTTATACAGAAGTGCAGTGCTAGTTCTGAAATATGAGTCCAAAACTATGAAAATAAATTTTCCATACAACCACATCTTATGTAAACTCAGCTGTGTTCAGCCTTCCAGCACTGAACTACCTCTCATAATTTTAACCTACTTGTTAGCACATGGCAAAGCTTTGTCATGAACTGTCCTTACCTTGTCATACACCTTACGCAGCCAGTTTTCCAGTTATGCCAGAAAAGTTACTTCATGTGAAGACTTGAATAAATGAATGAGTAGAAACCTAACTAAAGATCTAGGCTTTTCTTCACAATATTTACCAGCAATTATGGCATGTTAAAAAATACAAACAGAAAAAAATTCACCTGTTTGGGAAAGTATTTGGGGTGGAAAAAAAAGCATTTTCTGAACCTTTTAAAACCACGTATGTTTGACAGGAAACATGCTGAAAAATTACACAGTGAATGTGCCTAGTAATATTTCAAAGCAAGAATTGTTTCAGAAATGTACTTCCAGAGAATTTAGAAGAAGTGATTATACATACTTTCTCAGTTCTCTCTGCTACATTCCTCCACGTATAGAATGTCTTTACTTCATTATGAACAGTTTCTGGAGATGGCAGAGTTCCTGATCTGAGCTGGGCAATTGCTTTTTCTAATCCATCACACAAAGACTTCACAGAGGGCTCACACAAAATGATGAGACTTTCTGGAAGTACCTCCGGAATCCCACCAACTCTTGTACTCACCACCTTTGAAACAAACAGAAGAAACAGCACATATGCAACAGAAAAAACTGAAATTGTGTGATGACAATGCTATTACATTGTTTAGGTGCAGCTATTTAAAAGAATAGGAAAATATCATGGTTTGGGAACTTGACCTAAACCCCAGAGAAGAGAGCCCAGCAGATGCCCTTCAGCACTGTCCAGAATGATTCCTTGGTGCCATGACAGAACAGAGGGCTGGGCCTAATGAGTGCTTATGAGACACCATTCCTGAAGGTGTTTGCCACAGTACACAACTAAACCTGGGGAACCAGATTTTGGACATTTCCTCCATTGTATCTCAAAAAAACTGTTACTTCTGTTTGCAGAGCATAATTTTACCACATACTCCAAATTTCAGTTTCCTAGGTTACTGAACACTGCAAAACATTATTTATATTAATCTGAATTATTATTTTAAAGGGAAATCAGGAATTACTAAGACTCACATTGTGCAATCATCTCTAAATATTGGGCAATAAGAAACTGCAGAACTTCCTCATACCCTGAGAAGAAGAGATGGCAAGAGAATAACTACAACTAGGTAGTAACTGCTGTGGAAGGATAGTGAAGAAAAATCTGAAGTTGCTCAGATTTTCTGTATTTACTGTAAATTAGTCACTCTTATCAGTCAGTCTTTTAAATAAGTTTTATTTTTTAATGTGAAACTCTAATTCTTTATGGCTATTGACTCAACTTCTTTTTGAGTTGTCAATTAGAGCTGTAAATTAGTTAGAAAGGGCTTTTACTGTTTCCTCTCTCTCCAACTTGTCTTGAATCCCTACATATAACACAATTTTCCTCCTTTCAAAGTAAACCTTTGTGAACATCAACTACCCATAAACTCTGTAAAGGAGTACATACAAAATAGTATTTTGGAGAGGCAGTCTGGCTAGTTCAGAGAACTGAGAGCAGATCTACATGTCATTCCCAATTCTGCACAAAATTCTTCTTGGAGCTTAAGCAGTTTCAGTTAACCCTTCTGTCTCAGCTTCCAGGTGATCTGTAAATGGGGATAATATTTGCTTACCTCTGTCAAGACAGAGCCTCAGATGAAATCAAATGTTATAAGCACATATAATTTCATTGTGAAATTTGTATAAAATGGATACATGCTTTCTAGCTATTGAGATTTTTTTTTTTTTTTTTACCTGTAAACCACAGCTTGCTGCCTCCACAATTGCCATGCAAAAGGCCTCAGTGAGGGAAGTGTTGAGAAAAATGTGCCCCTGGACCAGGACATTTCTAACATCCTGGTGTTCCAAGCCTCCTAGAAGACGTACCCTGCATACAAGAGGAAAAAGAACAAAACAGACATGAACACTAGATCTGGAACATAGTAACGCTGTACAGTGTTACATGTATCCTGAAAAAGGTACCAACTTATATAGTGAGAGAACAAAGATGAGCACCTCAGTTTAGTTTTCTCTAAATTTTTCCAGCAATGGAGAAATAGAATATTCTGCTTTTTTATTGTTACACTGAAAGAAACTTCTGAAAATAAGTTGGTGGGAGAAGTTGCTGTTTTAATTACATTTGCCTCCAGAACACTGCTACTGAGCCTTCTAGTTCTGCAAGAAAAAATGGCTTCATTCGGTTAATAATTAAGATTTGTCAAATGCATTATCTGAATTTTCAGTGTGAGGTCTGACCAATCTCAGTCTGACAAGGGAAAAAGCTTTTAAGATATAATGATCAGAACCTATCAGCTTGAAGAGATATTAAAAAACAATAAAGGGTAAAATGAGGATGATCTTGACAATTTTAATTGGGGGAATCACAGACTAAAGCACAAAGCAGGCAAAAAAACAAAACAAAACACAAACCTAGAAAAGAAAGTGAACAATTGAGAACATGAAATTGTTCTTGCTCAAGAAAACCCCAGAGAAATACGTAACTGCATATGTATCATGGCAACATTCTGGTAACATGATGGCACCAGGGAACATGTTTGTACTACCACAAGAACACATATGAGCCAAGTTCTGTGCTTAAGAGTTTCATACTGAAATAATAAATTATTAGCATTCATCATGACATGCAATGGCACAGATGAGCTGTTAACACCTGATGCCATATGAGATCCAAGCATCATGGCTGCAGAGGGAAGTATGATAAATTTTTATCTGTCAGCCTTCTATGACTTGAGTGAAGGCTCATTCAAGGCATACCCATAGAAATATGAATTAACTTGCTGGTCCAGCTCTCAAAATCTTCAGTGTCTGGATGATCTGCATTGCCCTTAGGTCTCCAGCCTCAAGTTTTAGGATTTATCTGGGGGAGGGAGGCAGAGAGGCCCCAGCCCTGAAGTGATAAGACATGCACAGAACAAACCTGTCATGGAGCTGGTACCGTTCCCGGACTTCTTCCAGGATGATTCGTTTTGGTCCTTCTCCTCCAACTAAGAAATGTAACTCTGGATACTTCTGACAGAGTTCAGGAATTATACCACTAAGCAAATCAATACCTAAGAGTAGAAAATTGAGGGCAAGCCATTATTGTATTTGATTTCAGAACTTCTCATAGTGTATCCCACATCTAAAACTGTATTCAAGAGCAGAAAAGTGAAAAAAAAAAAGTTTCCTAGAGACAGTTAAACTGCTGCAAACAAAAATATGAACACAACTTGTCACCTCTTAGGGGACAAAAATGGAAAAAAAATCACTTCAGTTGCTGTCAATTGATTAAATAAAAAACAATTAAAACACTTCTAACAGAATATATAGAGCAGGCCCTAAATCTTATGCCCAATACGAGCCAAACCTTCCATTTTACAAATGCAGTGTTTGGTCTCTTCAGTATTACAATGGAAACACACCTCTGAACCCAACACTTATGAAAAGAAATGTACACTTTTTCTTCTTGAACTCACAAACACGAAAGCTTAGAACTGCCATCTCACCACTCCCAGTGAAAATTCCATCCATAGCACAGATATGGCCTAAGTGATACCTGACCAAGACCTTTCCAAAGAAAGCAAACAACCAAAACAGGCTCACATTTGATCCCCCATTACCTTTTCTGTAAACGAGTCTGCTGACAACAACAATTGTTATTGTACTGTCATCCCTCCTCGAGGGGTCTGGAGTGAAGTCGGTGGGATCCACAGCGTTGGGGATGACAGAGACTATCCGAGGGTCCAGGGCTGCTCGCAGCACCGTGTTCTCCTTGCTCGTGTAGGAGACGCAGATGATGTGGTTGGTGTCACACAGGGACACGGTCAGCAGCTTGTTGGTGAGCACGGAGCTGACATCGGCGAACCCGAAGAGGGAGTGGTCGGTGAACACGGTCCGCAGCCCCATGGTCTTGGCGTGGAACAGGGCGTCGTGGGCCATGGCGGAGAAGGAGCTGTGGGCGTGCACGATGGTCACCCGCTCCCGCACGAAGATGTACCTGAGCAAGGGCAGGCTGTGGAAGAGCGTCGTGGCCGTGGACTGGTTGTACATCACCTTCAGGGGCAGGTAGTAGACTTTCAGCCCGCTGGTGAGGTAGCGGACGCCCTTGCGGTGGCCGTAGGCGTGGGTGACCACCAGGACCTTGTGGCCGCGCTCGATGAGGCACTGTGACAGCTGGTACACGTGGCTCTCCACGCCGCCCATGTTGGGGTAGAAGAAGTCCGACACCATGCACACGCTGTGGGCCGCCGGGCCTCCGCCCTCCATCCCGGGCCCGCTCCTGCCGGGGGAAGGAACCACAAGGCGCCATCACTCG
>WEIU01006459.1:433590-523201 GCA_013389925.1 Aegithalos caudatus | reverse complement strand
CAGCTCCCCAACCCGGGATCCCGTCCCGCTCCCGGCTCCCCATCCCCGGATCCCGCCCCGCTCCCAGTTCCCCATCCCGGTATTCTGCCCCGCTCCCGGCAGCAGGCACCGAGGGCACCGCGCCAACGCAGCAGCGATGTCCTTGCTGTAGTGGGAAACTCGACCCAGACGGTTGCTGTCAAAAAAGTGTAGTACGGAGCTGCTGAAAAAAACTGGCTAGATTCCTTATAGGGATGGGGGATGGGATTGCCTCAAAGTTTGGTGGGGGGTTTGTTTGTTTGTTTGTTTGTTTGGTTTGTTTTTGTGTTTTTTTGTGGTTTGTTAGTGGGTTTTTTTTGTTGTTGTTGTTGTTTGGTTTTTTTTGGAGGGGGGGCGGTTTGTGGGGTTTTGTTTGGTTGGTTTTGGTTTTGGGTTTTTTTTTGGTTTTGTTTTTCTTGTTTTTCTTGTTTCTGGTTTTTGTTTTTTTTTTTTTTCTTCTTCTTCTTTATGGGCTTAGCTTTGCCCCCGGTGGAGAAGCTCTTCTGGTGTGTTTGGCTCAGTTACGTCTGGGGCTCCTGAAATGTTCTAGACTCTTCTGCCACAGGGCTGAAAGCTTGCTGTCTCTAAATGAAAATAAATTTTAAAAACATGGGTTTTGTAGACGGTCCTGGAGCTTTTACACTGGGAAAGGAGCAGGGTTGGCATCACTTGGCTATGTATCCCTGGTCTTCTCAAGGAGCCTTACCATCAGCCTTTTTTGCAGCTCCATCACTGTCCTGACTGCTGCTGGCTGTCTAGAAGGGTGTTCATGCCTTTCCTGTATGTTCCCAAAATTAAGTTTGTCAGCTCCTCCTTCTTGCCAAGATTTCTGATACGACTTTTGTCAGCTTTGAGTCTGTTATGACTCCTATGCAAATGTGTTTGCTGTGAGTGACAGCATGAGCTGACCTAGGCTGGAGTGCTGGCTGGATTTCTGTTAGACTGAAGCTTGGACAGATGTGGTTTGGAGGCACTCACCCCAGGAGGGACTAAGGAGGAAATCAGGCACTTCATTCTGGGGACTAAAAGATGTGAAAAACTCTACTGAGATGAATAAGGATAGTATTGTTCATTGAGTGATTTTTTTCTCTTGTGTTCAGAAAGGTGGGACCAGCAATGGCAAATCTGATTTCATAATCAGGTGCTTCTCTGGCATGTCAAGAACCTGAATTTCAGGATGAGAAACTGAGTGTGTGGCCAGAAGAGGGGAAGCTTCTCACCAGCAACAGTAGGGTGTGAAAAAGACGAGTTTGAGAAACAGGACTTTGTAGGGGTCCTAGTTCTCAGAAGAAACTACCTTGAGTGCAAAGCTGTGGCCTTTAATTGCATCTTAAAAAAAGCCACCAAAGTAGTGCCAGGAGAACAGTGGTCCAGTAAATCCCTCTGTATCAGCAGTCTTCTCCTGTTGTCATATTCAAGGGAACTTGAAAAATTTGTCTACCAAGGAGCCTAGGGAAAACCTGAATGGAAAGAAAAGGAATCTTTGCCACTGCCAAGTTGAAAAAGGTGCTGCTAAATTTTGTCTCCACAGCTGGTTCACAAGGATGAGATAACATCCACTTTTCACTGGCTGTGGTGTTGTGTATTCATAAAACTGTCACAGATCCTGGTCATATCCAGAGTCTGTCCTGCTGTGATCTGAGGTGAAGCTGATATTGATGGGACCAACAGCTGAAGAAAGAATCAAATTTTCTTACTTTCTAAATCCTGCACTCAGTATATTCACTCCCTCACTTAGAGCACGTACAAGGTCAGAGTGAGACTGTAGGATAAATAGAGAGTAAAGATGTAAAACCTGTGACAGCAGAGTAATTGCCACTTCCAAGCCTGGTCCTTGAAAGCTCTCTAAAAGTCTCATAAGTTGAGTTAATGGAGAGAGGAGACAGAGGACACTCGAAGAGGCTCCTGTGTCTTTGTTCAGGTAGCAGATGCCATTGTGCCTCAAGGAGACCTCTTCAGTGTTCTTGAAAATATAGGAAAACCTTCTGCCAAATATTCTGCACTTTCAACTCCCACTCAGCCTCCTCTCAGGCTGAATTTGCCACTCTGTCTCCCAGCCTGTTGGATAACATTGCTCTTATTCCATGTCTGTATTGAGCAAAGACTATCACTATTTGGTGAAGTGGCTTTGCTCTGTGTTGTAAGCTGGTGTATTAAATTAATGTGTTTATTTATACTCAATAAGCCTAAAGCATGCACATTTATTAGCAAAAACAATAATAATTGACAAAAACAATCTATCAGTTATTCAGAGTACTTCACAAAAGAGCTGTGAAGCAGTGCTGCTCTAAAGCCCGATGCCATGACAAGGGAGCCACAGTGCTCCTGGAACAGAAATCTCAGAACATGGAATAGTGGTGTGAGACTGCACAACTGGCTTGAAGTGAAGGACATTTTCTTTTCATGATTCAGGAAAGCAGTAGCTGTTGAAAGCCACAAATTAAGTACATCAGTGAAAAATAGACTGCTGAATGGAGAATTTTGGCTTATAGGTGTATCATAAAGAGAGTGAAACCAAGCAGGACAGTCAGTGACAGAGAGAGCCTGTCACTTCTAAGTTTCCAGCATAGGAGTGAGTGTCCAACTGTCTACCTCAGCAGTTGTTTTTTTATGCTAGGAAATAGCAAGAGGGTCCAATAGATTTCTACAATACTTTAGAAAGGTTGGTTTTTCCTGGTTTCTACTGCATAAAGCCAATCTCATTACCTGGCAGGAATGCCTCCCATAAAGCAGCCAGGAAAAATCATGGTTTTCTCATTCAAGCACCTGGGTTTTCCTATTCATGGAATCCCACAGAAGCTGACTGAAATGACATATTAATGTAGTTCTAAAATACAGATTTCAAGCCGAAGGCTTAACAAACCATAGTGCTGTCTGTGAAGGAAATTACCATTAAATGCAAACTGGAGAAAGGGCTTCTTTTCTTGAAGCCAAATTTCTATCTTAGATGCCAGAAAATAAGTTAGTTTTCCATTTTACAGACACTTCTCCCTTCCAAGCAGTTTGGAATTCATCTACTGGACATGAATATGCTAACAGAAGGGAGAAGTTGATTGGCAAGGCTGAAAGCTGTGTGTGTTAGATTATATTATGTGTTACTCACATATGTATAATCTGTGCCTCTCATGCATGCCCCGAGGTCTCAATTACTTGGTCATCCTCTGTGTATTACCATGCTCTTCTACCCCAGAGCCCAGAGCATTCCCTTCCCTGTCAAATCAGGTCAGTGAAGGTGAAGAGCATGAGAGCTTGGGAGCAGTCAAAGGATATATACCAGGAGTAGCTTCTATTTCTCAGGACTTACAAACAGGTTACATCCCTTAGCAGGACAGGACAGGACAGCTGCATTGGCTGTTATGAGAAGAATCCTCTTTTACACCACCTGTGAGTGGGTCATTCACCACTGCCATTCCAGTACCTGAACACTTGCTCCCTGCTCCTTCCTGGTCCCTAGCAGGAGCAGTCATGGCTAACAAAGCCTGGATGGTGCCTGTCTTCTACCTTCCCAGCTAAGGCAGTGATCCAGCTTATGTTCTCATCAAATAGGGCAGAAAAAGATTCCTGAACACACAATGCAAAGCAGTGTCTGTGCTTACCCTGACATTTGGGTCTGTCAGAAGTACTGGTTGCTTTTGGACTGGCAGACCCAGGGGATATGTGTCCTGCAGCCAGCATACCACTACTACCAATTCTCTAACAAGCCATCTGACTAATATGACAGAAATACAGTTCTGCCTGTGTCTGATTTGGATCAAATGATTTACAGTAACACAGAGATGTAGTGTCAGTTATGGAGCCATAGCATGTTGATCACACTAGACTTATTTCTACTTTTTTTTTTTTTTTTTTTTTTCCTTTTTTTATGTTTTTTTTTTTTTTTTTTTTTGTCAGCTTTACTAGATTTTACTGTCTTTTTAGTTGCAGATCTGTTTCTGCTTTTGCAGCCTTGAGGCCACATCAGAATACTTTCACACTGATATATCAGCTGTGCTAGAAGAGAAGGCCTGTCCTAGAGGTCTTGTGTTTGTATCTTTAAAATTGTACTTGACAAACTCTTAAAAAAGCTGCTGGCAATTTATGTCACGGAATTTTACTTTGTATGATTCTATGAATGACACAAACTGGAGTGGCAGAACTGTCAGATGGGTTTCAGCTTTAAAATTCTAACAAAATGGGTTTAACTGAAAGTTGAGTATGTGCGAGGACTTATTGGTGGAGAAAAAAAAATTGCAGTGACAACAGTAGATGGAGCTATTGGAAACTTAAAATGTGTTCATCCTTGTGGTGCTGCAAAATATCTCTGTGCATAGCTGAAGAACCTTTTCCAGGTATGTTTTATTTCCTACTATTAATGCCGCTACCAAATTAATTCTCCAGAACATTTTTAGCACCGTTCTCTGTAGTCATTATACCAAATAGAGTAGTTAGTACCAGTCTGCATTCTACAGTTTGAAGAAAACTGAATTTCTTATAAAAAACAAGCATGAACTCTCTATAGTTGTATATGTTGATACTATAATTAATGATATATTGATATTTTGAATCCATATTTAAACTGTAAAGCAAGATTAATTGATTTGAATTATACTTTGAAATCCATTAAATGACAAGGCTTTCTTAAAATTGATCCTGTTACTGTAGCCTTGAATATCTAGAGATAAAAATAAGGTAAGGCCTATGGAGGGAGAAGTAATTTTTATTTGATTGTTAGAATAGAGAAGACTCAGAGAGGCATGCAAAGCATCCTTGAGGTGTGAAACAGAAGCCACAGATTTCAAGCTTTTTGCAGGCTGGAAAGTGCTACTCTGAGGGTAAGTTAGTGGATGTGGAGCAGGGCAAGGTGAAAGATGACTGTACTCCAGGGGACAGGTAGAGAAGTGCAGGCATTCTTAGCTCTGAAAACTTTTAGGAGTGAGCTGTGGGTAGATTTAAAATGGGATGCACTGGGAAATGGAGGAACAGAGAGACTGGATGACTTTCAAGGGATTTTCATGATATGCCTTCATAACTCAGCTACAGGGAAATATTGATGTTTATTACAGAGACAATATTGATAAGAAGCATTGCATAGTTCTTGTGCATGCATTAAGCTCTTCCTTGCTTTCCTTCCTTCCTTGTTTCACCACTTGTATTGGTGATTTTATTCTGAGGACAATCAAAATAACCACTGTGCAAGTGTCTTTGAATGTTTAAACACAATTCTGAAAAGCTAGTCCATTAATAGGAAAGAAAATACATTCCCCCCCCACCGCCCCGCCAAAAAAGAAAAAAAAAATCAAAGGAGGCACATGAGTGTGCATAGACAGTGGGATCTGGGCTCAAGGGAAAGTTTTGGATAAATACCTTGCCAATGAGACACCTAACAGAAACTGATGGGTTAGGCTGGGTATCTTGCATTACCTTTTCAGCTGGACCTGTGATACTAAGCCACACATCAGAGATAGTCTTCACCAATTAAAAATACCACTTAGCATAAGAAAGTGGGGCAAAAGGCTAGGTGAAATTCTTACTTGGTTACTTATTTTTTTGGCACTTATTTTGTAATCACACTCCATAACTAAATATTTTTGTGTAACTGCTGTTGTATTTTAAAATATATAACATATATCAATGCAGACTAGAATTAAATAATTGATTATTCAGCCATAAACATTTTAAAGGTACCTTCAGATGTTTAAGAAAGGAAACAGTTCACACTAAATTATGGATCCACCACTGCTCTCAGCCTGGAATGACCTTTCACATTGAGTAGTATTGTAAAGTATGATAAAAGTGGAAACAAAGACGAATGTTAATGGCATTGAAGCCAAAATGAAGACCAAGCCTTGACACATTATTTTGTGTACTCATTTTGTTTTATTGGCCAAAGGAGCACTTTCCTTTTATTTTAATTTAAAACAGATTTTTTACCCCAAGTTAAAAGTTTTTAGTGAGGTTTTTAAGTAACTGCTGATGTAGGAGTTTGATAAATAAAATGAATGGCAGTACATCACTTGTAACCCCTGCTTGTTTGGGTTTTTTAATGAGAATAAATGAGAAATAAAGAAATAAATGAGAACAGAGATTTACTTGGCCTGGTATTTACCTTGTAGTTCCAGAAAGAACAATTCACTCCACAAGTCCAGAATTAGAAGATGACAACCTCTTTGATATTTTAAATTTGAAATGCATTTACCAGTTTAGAAATAAAAAGGAAGCAGGCAGCTGAAGGAGCTTCCTCAGATTCAGTTTTGGGTTCTCAAGATTTTCCTTTTCTTTTTTTAACACTACTGTAAAGCAAAATAACTTCAATCACATAAATCCTGACTTGCAGTGGTACAAGACAATAATAAATAAACCTAAGCAGATTCACTTTTTTTCCCCCTCTGGAATATAGTAAAGGACCTTATGAGTCAGCTGGAGTTGATGCCCAAAGGATACATACAGATTTATATGTTAGCAGTGTATATGAGTATGACAGGATTTATATGTGCTCTGTCAACCCTCCCGTGAATAATTCTTGCTATAAGCAATGTCACAGCATATGGCCTGTGATAGTTTTTGAAGTAAATGAGAGCAGTACTTTCAAAACCTGCTTGAATTTCTTCCATGTCACTAGCATTTGGTAAGATCACACATACCTCTGTCCTTCTGGAAGTCAAGTACAGTTTTTTCAAGTAAATAAATGTTTCCTGGCTCTTTCAATGCAGTGTGCATATTTAGCTATTATTCTGATCATATTCTTCCTTGTCCCCTTCCTGAAAGAAAGCACATATAAGTAGAAGCTAGCTACTCATAAAAACTTATGGTTTGAGAAACTTCATGTGTGTTTATTTTGAATTAACAATAATTATTTAAGTACTATAATTTCTATTACACTCATAACACAAATATCACATTAGAGACATTCCTCACTAGATAACAATTAAGACACACTGCAACAGGAACTTTTAGCACTATTATTCTTCCTATGACATCTTTAAATCATGTCCATATGCCTAAAAATCAAGTCATGCTGAACACAGTAATAAAAGGCCTTTCAAACTTCAAAGAGGACATTCCACTGCTCAATAACCTTCTCTCTCTGAGGGTCATTTAGTCATAGGTTAAGAGTTAATGACATCAGTCAAAAAACTGATCTGCTATGAATTTTACATAGCTCTTTTGAGTCTTCTGAATTTTTAGATTAAATATCCTAATTAAAGTCAATATGATGTATTGATATGAAAGATAACATAAAGAATTTCTGTTTTAAAATTTGTTGAATGTTTTTAAATGAAAAATCCAGAATTTCACCAACAAAATAACACTGAACTTCTATAGATTCTCACAAAAAATCAAATTATCTGCATGCATTTCCATCTTTACCCAGATCCTCTTTTTAGTCCTGGTCATCCAGACAGAGGATTTATGGCTATGCCACAGAGTTAGTGACATCCAGGTATTTTTGGCTCTGTGGCAGTGAAGACCATCACGCAGCACTGTCATTCACTGTGCTTAAATTCTTGAGCTTTTCCACACAGTGTTTCAGTGAATGTTACAGATATGTTACAGAATGTTACAGATATGCACTACATGCTCTCTGGTAATTTTCTAATGATTAGGATAGCAGCGTAGCAAAGAACTGCACCCTACAGTAGAGACTGGCACAGGGCCTTAGGGGCAGATGATCTGCTGGGGCAGGAATTTATTGTACAAAACATACTCTGTAAGATGCCTGTAGGTTGCACCAGAGGCATCTACTTGACAATCCTACTTGAGGCATAGAGAAGGCTTCTGGAAACTGGGGCTGAGAACCTCTGAGGAGAACTGAAGTTATAAACTAGATAAAAACGTGTGTTGGCTGCTTAGGTCATGCTTGCCAGTGAATGCCACTAGAAGCAGTTTCCTTTTCCATCTTCATCTAAGCCTAAGAACCATCCACAAGCTTTCAGGCACATTGCTCCTGCAAAACAGAAATCCCTCAAGGTAGAAGAATCTGTCAGAGGTTAAATTCAGTAAAAATAACACTGAATTTTACATTGACCTCCAGGTGTGTTTTCGATGATCACACATTCTCTGTTGCTTGAACATATTTGTATCTGTCCTTGTTTGAGCTGGGATAGAGATAACTTTCTTCTGAGTAGCTGGTACAGTGCTGTGTTTTAAGTATGAGAATAATATTGATAACACACTGATGTTTTGACTATTGCTTAGGGCTTACTCTAAATCAAGGGCTTTTCAATTTCCCATGCTCTGACAGAGAGCCGATGCACAAGAAGCTGTGAGGAAGCACAGCCAGGATGGCTGATCCCAGTGGGCCAACATGATATCCCATTCCATGGAACATCATGTCCAGCGTATAAACTGGGGGAGATAGGGAAGGGGGGTCCCATCACCACTGGGATGGACTGGGCATTGGTCACTGGGTGGTGAGCAATTGTGTTGTACATAATTTGTGTTTCCTGGGTTTTATTTCTCTCTCTCCCCTTTCCATTACAACTACTACTAGCAGTAGCATTATAATTCTTATTGTTGTTGTAGCTGCTATATTTAATTTTGTTTCAATTATCAAATTGTTCTTACTTCAGCCCATGAGGTTTACTTTTTCTTTCCAGATCTCCCCACTAGAGTGGTGGGAGGGCAAATGAGTTGTGGGGTACTTAGTTACCAACTGGGGTTAAACCACAACATTATAAAAAATATTTGCCTAAGTGTTTAACAAAGTGATACACAAGATTTAAGAGCAAAATTTTGAGGTTAAAGGTTAAATTCACCCAGAGGCTTAGACTGAAAGAAGCCTATGGTTATAGCAAGACCTCATCTCACTACATCCCACTGGGATCTTTAGTCCATTGGACATCCAGGCACAGGTCTATTTTTCAGTGGAACAGGGAAATGTGAAAAGCTCAGAGCAGGGTTCACAGTGGTGGTCAGTGATGGTATCTTTCCAGCCTACATATTCTAATGGCCATTTTAGACTCCTGGAGGTTAGGTGGTTCATGTTCAAATCCCTCTATAGCTCTGTGAGGAAATCTTTGGAATGTGGTTTTCAGCCCCTCGGTGACTGCTTTATCTAAGAATCTTCTGGGGTTGAAGCAGACTTACTTATGTCTCTGGCCAGAGCATTCAGTTTTGAAAAATGAAGTTAATATGTTCACTGGTCAGGACAGGAAAACAAGGAAGCCTCTACAGATCAACACTGACAAGACACGAATGGAATTAATACAGCATTCCAGTTGCTGAACTCCAGGATAAGCTAGGAAAGATAAAAGCTTGATTTCTTTCCACAGAAATTAGCTTTGCAAATACTTTTGTGTGGTTTTGCATAAAGGTGTATTTTTACTCAATGGACCTCTGTTAAGGGTCAAGTTTACCTCTGCAGCTCCCTGGCTTTCTGAGGAGTGTGCTACAGGTTAATTTATTGGCAACACAGCCATTTGGTCAGGGTGCCCCTATGAGATAGAGGGGAAGTGATGGGGAAGTTCACTCCTTTTATGGACCCCTGTGCAGCTCAGGGACCTCACCACCACACAGGTGTTTGACTTTAGAGCCTCTTGGAAGAGCAGGAGATGTAAGGGTGTGCTCAGTGCTGCCAGACTGCTTCACCAGGTGTTACACTGGGATCACCTTCCCCTTCTTGTCCATGCAGAGCTCATGCTGGCACCACATATCCTTCCCTCTGGAGGAACACCCACAAGGAGGAGCCCAGTACAGCCCAGGAGGTAATCCTGCTGCAGGGGCTCCTCCCAGGAGGCTCACAGGTCAGAGGATCCCAGGCCAGCTCACAGAACAGGTAGCACAAACAGCCTGCAGGTGTCTTTGCACAGACCTAGGTCCCAGCCGGCTTAGAAAACACTCACAGCACTCAGGATCAAATCCTAAATGCCCTTCTGAGACTAAAGGCACTTTAAATTGTTTGGTGCTTTGTTCAGCCATTCAACCAATCTTACAGGATTTGGCTCTAATTTTATTATAAAGCAATCTATTTATCTATATGAATAAAAAAATCTTAGTTGCATATCAGAAATCCATTTCCCATTCCCTATGCTGTGTCAAACGTTCCATCTTTGTAGAATTTGTTTCATATACACTATTCCCTTTGTTCACAGTGCAGTGCAGAATTGGAGAATTCAGCAACTGGGATAAAATCACACAGATGTCAAGAACATCACTTCCAGTTCAGGATTATTGCTCATAATATTTTCTCTGGACCAGCTCACACCAGACTTCAGTGGCTCAGAAAATAACACTGCCCTTTTACCTGATCTGGTTAAAGCACTGTTACTCAGTCCTTACACTGGGGAGAGGAATTTCAGTGCAAAGGAGATATTTTCATTGCGCGGTAGGCTAAAAGGAGAACCATCTTCTAGTGAACAGTGCTTTTCCAAAAAACCACTGAAGAGTTAGCACTAGTGTGCTGTTATCCCTTTAGGAAGATTAACACACTACACCAGGAACAAATAAATCACACATGCTGTCAGGCAGACATGGGAAAAAATTCTTCTTTTTTTACTGAAACTATTGGGTCAAATGACCTTGTTTCGATCTGGGTTTGGGCAGAAGCCAGTCCCTGTGGAACAAATGCAAGAAAACTGCTTGAAATGGCTTTGGGGTTTTTTCTTATTTTCTTTTTGTTGGGCAGAGTTTTAAAATAACAGAGAAAAATCAAATCCACTCGAATAACTGATGTATTTATTTTCTTATATACACTTAAATATGGCACATCTGACAGTAGTTGAACAATAAACACAAAATTATAATCAAAGCTGGACAGTAGATCAAGTAACTCAGTGCTGAACCTATTAGAAGCCAAATCCTGTACACTGAATTTCTGAAGAAAGTTTTACCCAGGAGCTGCATTAGCTAAGGACTCAGAGGCTAAGATTATCAAGTCTCAATTTCTGAACGACTGGCTGAAGACTGTGACTCTATTTCCAGTACACAGTTTCATCTTCCATAATGTAACATTGAACTGATACTTTCCAGTCTTTCTTCCACGCAGCCAGAAATTCATCAGCTGTCGTTACCTCTTAGAGAACAATTACCAATGTCCCAGAGGATTCACTTGCAGTTAGTGATTACTCTAATAAATAAATGCAGACTGGATTAATTCTTCTGCTATTAATGTGGAAGATGTTCATGTTTACTATTGTTTGAAAGTCAGTGACAGCTACTTGCAAAGCAGTGGATTTTTGAAGAATAGGGAAAGCTCAGTCAAGGAGTTTCTCTGCTTTGGGACCCATGAGAACCTCTCTTCTCTTTTGGGCAACGACAATGCCTGGAACACACTGGTTTGGCAGTTGGGCACGTTCTGGGTTGGGTTGGACATCTGTCTTCACAACTATTGGATAAAAATAGAAAGAACACAAAAGAGAAAAACATTTTAATATAAAAATTATTCACTGTCATATTCCTCAACGTTTTCATCATTGAACATTGCAATGCTCCCTACACACTGTTTGGGAAAGTGCTGATGTCCTACAATACAGGGAGACAAGAATTTACTGCCTCATAATTTTTGTCTACAGCAACGTGTCTTGCAGTGGTCCATTTGTCCAGATTCACAACTTAAGTGATGCTTTCCTTTCTTGAGACCAGTGAAGTCCCAAGGTCAGCACTGAATAGTGCTGCCCCTGGCCCCTACAAAGTAACTTATCTCACTTCATGATTCAGCTTTGCTCCTCCAGAAATACTGCACATGGAAGTCTGGCATTAAGGCCCTGTGTCCAGATTATAAGAATTTCTAGAAGCCAAGTTCATTTAAACAAATGAATACATTGCTCCCCTCCCACATGTCTGAAACATATAATTCATGCTGAAGTACATTGTGAATTCATACTGAATTCATACATGCTGAATTCAACAATGTTCAAAACATTCATGCTCATTTTTGCCTCTGCTCATGGTTTTAGCTATTTTTATACTTGCCAACTATTTTGTGCTTGTCCTTGTTTTCAAAGCTGAACCTGAATTACAGATGTTATTTCTTCAACAACATCTTCCCTGAGAATGAACCTATGAAGCCATTGAGAGTGGACTCTGTGGGTGACCACTCAGTGAGCCACGGCTCTGATAAGGTGAAACTGGATGCTGACCATCATTATATAAACTTTGAGACTAAGCTACTGTATGTTCCTGGGTCTCTACATGAGACCAAAACTTTCTGAAAAATTAAAAAAAAATAACTAATCCATTAGAACAGGTTTTTTAAGAGTGCATTTTCTATCTTATTTGACACAGAAACCTCAAAACTAATAATACAAACAGATTAGGGAAATTCATGGACTATAGTAGCCCCAGAACAATTTTCCTGCTTCTCAGTGGAGTCAGAGCTGTTGGAGTAGATTTATATGTGTACAAAATTGCATTAGGTTTAGAAAATTACTTGCTCTCAGGACAAACTGAATAAGGAATGTGCTGTGTGCTCTGTGTGCAAATTTAGGGAGCCCTTGTCCCTAACCATCTATGAGATTGCCTTCAGCTGGCACAGAGAACAGCTGTCACAGGATGTGTTCTGCCTACCTACAAGACTTGGTATCTCATTGCAGAAACTATTATCAGTTGTAGTACAGTTTTAATCGTCATTCCCTAAAGATTAGCAAAAGAAAAGGGAGTAAGTACTGACAGCTGAATAGTGGTGTCCAGATTTCTTAAAAATACAAATAAGCCTTAGATTCCTTTTATATGGTAAGTATTGTAAATATAATATCCATTTTAAAAAATATTATTATTATTGCTATTGCTATTACTATTGCTATTATGATTATTATTAATAATATCTCCCTAACTTCAGCAAGGTATTTTATCCAAAGTGGACATCCCAGCCAATTAAGCACTTGCACCTCTAATTCAGCTCTTGCAGACACTGAACAGCAAGGATCACTTACCTGCAGGTTTCAGCATGAAATATCTTGTGTTTTAGAGCACAGCTCTCCTGGCTCTCCCTACACAAATAGCAGCTGCAGTTCTCTTTGCTTTGAAAGAAATCTGTGGGACACTTATGTCTACAGATGCATTCACAATTTTCTTCATCAAAATCCATATGTTGTCCACACATAGCCAGCTCAGCAAGAGGAGGGAGTCCTGCAATAGCACATACATCTTTTAGCAGTAATATTTACATGTCTAAATCCTGCTTTTGAAGACAGTCTTTATGTTCCCTATACATTAGGACTCACACGTATAATTTCTGATAGATCCTGGACTTCATAATTTCTGTTGCAACTTCCCGTGCAGAAAAGTACTCGAGAGGGTAGTGCTGATTATTTCAGTTTATTCTAATTCTGCTATTTCTTGTGGGTTGAACTTAGCAGAAAAAAAATTGGGGGGATGTATACTGCAAGAGTCTAGTGCTGTGTTTTGTAATGCACAAATATTTACTGGACAGCAAGTTTTAAAAATATACTCTCAAAAAGGATTTAGTCTACACCTGTGAAAAAAGACACATCCATGCAAACTACTGCACCCACCACATGTGTACTTCACTACACAGTCACTGCAGAAATTTTTAAGGAGGAATGCTATGTCTACTAGAGGGCAAGCTGGCCTAGCACTTCAACAAGGAGCACATTCATATTTGTCAAAGATGAAAGAAAATACTTAGTTTCAGAAAAAAAGCCAAAACAGCCAAGAGAACTCACTGTCTAATATCTTCCCTGAAAATGCACATCTGGAGTACAATATGAATCTAATCCTGGCAAAAAGGGAACACATTTTGTGAAAGCTTTATTAAAATGCAAGCAGCACATCCCTGGTTAAAGGTCATGGCATATAAGGTGTCATTGGGAAGGTAATTTCCTGTAGCCTTACAATCAGCTTTCTGATATAACCTATGGAATGTGAAATGTAACCTGCACCTCTGCACCACCTGCCATCTGATCCTTGATCTCAGTGGCCGGAAAAGGCTTGCACATTACTGGAAAGAAATTTTCATTATTATTTACTCAATACTGAAAAACCAGTATCTTGACAGAATAAAACCTAAGGCCTACTGAAGGGGAGGAGGGAGTCTGCCCAAAATTCCTGGAAGACAAACCCTTTCCTTTGGGGTGATAAAGCTTGGCATGTGTGGTGCAGAGTGTTTCAATCTCACTTAGTTTCAACCTCAAAGACAGATTTTAAGTTATTTTGTCCCAGCCACTTGCCAAACACAATGTACTTCAGAGAATGATATTTTTTTTCTGAGGAAGTATTGAGTCTATGTCAAGAAAGGCCATAATTCAACAATCCATGGATTTTAATGCTCCAAGCTGACTTTACAAAAGACTCTGAGTTAAGAGGGTTCTGGCTATTCTCAGTCCCTCAGACTCAGTCTGAAATACAGAGTATTAATCCTTTCTGGACTGAAAAGTCTGACTTGTGTTTCACTGCCTAACCTGATGGTCAGAGGATCTTATCCAGAGAGAAAAGATCCAACAGAAACCACTACTCAAATTATTTCTTGCTTATTCATATTACGAGATTGTAATCAGTAGACCAGTTTATGAGGTTATGTAGCTTTATTTTAGTTTGCTAGTCTAGGAATTGCTCTCTAAATTATCTATTGTTGCCTTGAATGGTTTATTCTTCCTCTTGCTGAAGGTAGCTTAAATCACAAAGGCAAGGTTTCCTTTACTGTTTCCTCTAATGCTATGATTGTGTTATTTTTACCAATACAATTTCCTGAGAAAAACAGTTTTTAAAAGCTTTACACAGGACTTGGGGAAAATTTAATTTCTCTTAATATTTATTGCTAGTAAGTATGTTTAGACTTACAAAGTTACCACCCAGAATATTTCCTGCAATTTTCTTTGACAAATTAAAACTTTACAGGAGAAGCAAAGGAAGAAAGGCAGTTAATATTCTTCTACAAATTTTATCCTCCTCCATTTCCTTCCACAGACCTGAAGAAGTATACATACATACTCCTTAAGATTATCATTAAAAGTACACAAATATTTTGAAAGATTATATGTATTTTTTTCACTGACTACAGCTAACATGCAGGACTGGTTTTTTCTATCTTATTCCTTATCAATTCTTTTCTTAAGAACTAAACTAAACTAAACTAAACTAAACTAAACTAAACTAAACTAAAATAAAATAAAATAGTTACCTGCCCCATGCAACATATTGTAGGGCATTTTTTCTACAGTTAAGAAGTTTCCCTACTGCTCATCATACAATTTAAGGTGCATGTGAAATAAAAATTTGTACAGTGTGGCTACTTCACAAAATCTTATAAATACTTTCCTATGTCTTACTCAGGTTGCTAATATAGAGAGAGTAAAACATCCAAGCAAAAAAACATGAGACGAGGAAGTGTTAATTTTCAGTTGATTCCACACCATAATCCAAGTTTATCTAGAATGTAGAATAAATACTTTAACTCTCAATGAAGGAAAAAAAAAAAAAAAAAAGTGAGAAGAAGACCAGAATGGGAGACAAAGAGCTTGGAGATACTATGCAAAAGTGTCTGTCATTCCATCTTTACCTTCTCGTCTGTTGGAGTGCTGTGTGTCTATAACACATTCACATTTGTCACTATCCCAGATCCATCCATTATGGCAAAATTTGTTGGTAAAAGGGCATCTAGAGGAAAAAGAAATTGAGACAGGAATTAAAAAAAATAATTTGGGCCATCAGAGAGGCTGGTGTGCTGGGTCTGCCACCTGTGCCATGTGAAGGCCTGGCACCTGTGTGCATTACTGCTGCAAACAGAAAGAAGGGGGTCTGGGTGGTTCTGCTGATAGGGCAGAGCTCTCTGGCTCTCTGCAACACAGGAGGCAGGGACAGCAACTATTTCAGATTACAACCCTAGGAAAAAGCTACAGTTCTGCAGCTCCACTTTTACATACGACAGCTTTACCCCAGGCAGGGTGGTCTTTGTCCTGCACTATTCATGTTGTGTAACTTTACTCAATTTTGCCTTGCTGCCAGAATGTTTAGTTCCAGTTTAATTTGCCCATGCTCATGGATGCACAGGGATGGATGCTCATGGATGCACTATTTCACGGTCAGAGGGACAGATTGACTTTCAGGCCCTTTGCTATGGGAGAGGAGCTCACAAACTGAAAAAAAGACTGAGGTTCATCTGTATTTGTCAAGAAAGAGGATTCAGAGTGGCCAGCAGGCTGAGGGAGGGCTGGGGTGGCTTTGCTGGAATGAACCCTCTCCCCACCCCGATGTCCAACTGAAGGGCAGTGATGGGGACAAGCCAAATGCAGGGCTTCACAGAGACCTTCAAGCTGACCCCCAGTGGTGTCACTCAAGCTATTAGAGTTTCTAGAGTATTTGTTTAATTTATGTAACCTTTTCTCATCAGGAGTACTAGTATTTTATGCCATATTTTGGAGTGAAATGTGAGGTCACTTTTCTCCTGTGCATGAGCCTGACAGATGCAAACCAAGACTGAATCAAAAAGTGAAAAGCCAAGATTCACATCGATTCTGACCCAATGTCCATAAAGTATGACAGAGGGTTTTAGCTTGAGCACAGAACCCATGTGCCCTGGTTAAATAATGCACAAGTGCATGTCAGGCCGTGTCAGGCTGAAGACGTTTATGTACACATTCTCAAATAGCTCCAGTGGAGCATAGTGCCAATATGAGTGCTTTGAGCCCCTGCTCAAAAACCTAAATATCTTAGTGGCTTCAGATGCTGCTGAACTGGCCTACAGTTTGCTGGATTCTGATGACCATTCACTTAAAATTCACATGCTTTGGGTGAATTTTCTAAGCCTGAGTGATAACCAAGTTATTCGGAAAAACGGTTGGGATAACAAAAAGAGGATGGACCATTATAACGCGCAATCAGACAAAACAATTTCAACATGTGTAGAAGTTTTCAAATGAGGGAACTTACCCATCTTCTTCTGGGTACTGGACAGATCTTCGTATGATGGTGTACTGGTGGCGCTGGGTATTTGACGTGCACTTACAGGCCGTGTGATTGGCAATCTTGATGGGAACAGGCTCAGGAACACTTGTCAAGGGAACTGAGATCTCAAAGAGCTAGATGGGACAAATTTATTTTTCAGTTTCCATTCTACAGTTAATAATTAATTATTAATAGTTATTCATTAAACAGTATTTAATAAATACAATTTAAAATAAAAATCTCTTATTTTTTCCACTATTTTCCCACTCTTACTCTTATCTAGAGATAGTTACCATACATATAAATGAGCAGAAGTATATTGAGGGTTTTGAAGAATAAGCAATGCCCATCAAGGTGGGAACTTCCCAAAAAGGACATCCTAGTGCTGTATTACAACTATTAAACACCCAAGCCTACTCAAAATTATTTGCAAGCAAACACAAAAACCTCTTTTAGATGCTAGGGACAAATGGGAAAGAGGTAGGTGTTGAGAACTTTGTTTTTTGTTGGACCATCAGTTGAGTCTCCACCACCTCCAGGGACAGCTACTCAACTGTCCTTGGGTATAATCACAGTAGGCATCTTTAAAGACCTAACTTAACCCCCACAGCCTTTTCAGAGAGGGAAGAAACAGAACTAAATAGAGGAAAGTTCATTCTGCTTCAGCTAGGTTTCTGCAGGGAATCATCTTGGAAATGCCTCCCTGTTGACTATAGCAGAAGTTTAAGGAACAAAGCAGCCTGCTTTCAGTGCATCCAAATTGTTTAGAGTGACCTTTGAGTAGGCCTGTGGAGGCTCTGGTTCCTTGTGTAGGAGCTGTTGAAGTGATCCACACTCCCTCTTCCCCTCAAACCAGCTTCCTTCCCATGGAAGCCAAAGCACTGGGCACATCTTGGTGTGCCAGCATGTCTTGGCTTAAAGCTGCATCCACCTGCAGGGACCGAGCATTTCTAAGCAGACTTTAGGGAGCATCAGTATCCTCCAGTTGATATTTTATACCAAGGGAAAAAAATCCTCTCACTAATATGGGAACATAGGAATAATTCCATTAGATGAATAAATCTGGACTGATGGTGGTATGCCCAGAAATGGAACTTAGCTGGGGACTTTTGAGGGAATGCTTATTTTGAAGGATGCTAAAGGAATGTTACACTCTGCAAAATTGCAGTTTTTCAACAAACTTATCAACTGCTGCTCAAAAAACACATAAATAAATAAATACTTCTCAGCCTGACCTAGCTCCCTGAGCTGATCAGATGTCTCTTGTGTGTGGCCAACAGCTCATAACAGCTTTCTCCTCCTGGTGTGGAATGAAAGCAATTAATGAGCACTGACGCAGGAAGGACAGGCCCTGATTTATTTTACTCCAGCTATATTCCAGTACAACCAGACACAGTGGAATTACATTCCAACAAACACAAAATAAATACAGAAGTGAATTGGACCTGTTTCCCATAAGGGCTTCAATTTTCTTTTTGAAACAACTGCCCTTGATCTTTATTATGATTTAAAGAAAAGCCTTTTTCATAAGTAGAATTTCATGTATTAGGCCAAGTGAAATAGGAATGCACAAGGTGAAGATTCATCAAAGAGGATCTGGTCTCCTGGGCTTCATCTGTGGGGATGAATCATAGATTCATAGAAAGGCTTGGACGGGACCTTAAAGATCAGTTCCAGCCCCTTACCCCCTCCCATGGCACCCACTACACCAGATTGCTGATGGACAATGGATGGTTTCATCCACAGAGTGGATTGAACGTGCTAAACTTGGAGCTCTGCTCAGTCACCCACTGGAGCAAGATATCTCTGTACATAGTCTCTAGTGGAAGTCTACAGAAAGAAGCTGTCTGGCTACTCTGTGCTCAGTTTTGTGACTGATCATTAAAGCTTGGGTATCACCTGTTGTGCCTATTTAGTAATTGACCACGTTTATGCCTTTCTTTCCCTAAGAGGTGTGTGACTTGGGACATTCAGATCCTGAGGCGTGCTAATTAAGAGCATCTGATCTCTCTTGATGAAGATGTCTCTTTTTTTGGCTTTCAAAATTGCACATCCAGAATTATTAGCCAGCCTTCTTGGCACAGATGATAATGTTGAAATGCAGCAGCCCAATACACCAAAATTTTCTGGGGTTAAACCTTGGATACAGAGGATTCCTAAGAGACAATGCTCTCAAGGGGTCCCCAGTCCAAGTTACAATATATTAATGAAGGTTCAAACCTCTGATCATCGTGAGCCTGCAGTCACTTCCTCAGGGCCTGATTTTCCATCTCTACAACTATATAAACAATTTTTAATAATGCAACACAAATGTAAAGTGCTATTGCACACTCCAACATTCACTCCATGTGGATAAAAAATTAATTTTTCTGTTTGTTATGATAGTGCAGACAGATCTTTCACAACAGGATCTCAGAAACCAAACATCCTCCTTCCCCTCCCTTTTTGATGAGCCAGGGTAAGAAGAAAACAGAATAGCCTCATTTACCGTTTTTGACACGTAAGTTGTGCTTGTATTCATGCAGCTGAGACTCTCCTCATTGCAGCAGCCTCCACATCTGAACACGTTCACACAGGGAGGCTTGAAAAATTTGTTGGTTGTTGTACCCAGCTCTTTGGCAACTTCCACACAGGTTTCCCTTGGCACACACTGAGTCTTTTGCCATTCTTCATCTATCACTGGAGAAAACACCATTTTTATGAACAATCATGGCAAAGTTAAACCTCTTGATTAGTGAAGCAGAAGCATTATGTAAATAAAAATGAAATGCTGGCAGGCCATTTGCACTTACTTGGATGAATTCGCACTTGTTTGGATCAATCTAAGGACCAGAGGGAGTCTGAATGCAAAATTATCCCAGTAACTTACACCAGCTGCACTCTCAGAGAGGTTGTTGCATTTTTCTGCCTTTAGCTTTCAATGCAAATGACCAAAATCTCTGTTAATTCCAGCAGGTCAGGTAGAGCTGCATTGATTTTCCTTAGCTGAGAGTCCCCAGCTCCACAGTGTCTATCTGACAAAGCTGCCCCATGCCCTGTTCCCCTTTGCTCCAGGGTAGCCTTCCTTATTGTCATTTTATCCTCCCTGTGAGTGTACCCCACCACAGACTCAGCAGAGTCTGGGCCTTAGTGCAAAAGCACATTAATGATTACCAGATTCTGGTCAGAGGGTATGAGTACTCCTGGTGGATGTCAGCCAGAGAGCACTGTTTCCAAAATGCCCAATGAAATCCAAGACAAACAGTCTCACACCTCAGCACCATCAGGGGGTTCAAGGCTGAGTAACAGGAATATGAATTCAAGCGTGAGTCATCTATTCAAAACACCGTGGCATCTTTCAAATTCTGCATTGCTGTAGACCAGTAGACTAGGTTTGACTGATTTGTCAAATTCTGACTGTGAGAAGGAATAACACCTTGACTGCCTGAACCAGAGAAAACAGTGACATTTGCATAATATACAGAATACAGTCCTGAGTTTTGTCAAGAGGTGGCTCTCCCTTTTTTGCCATTTGCTTACTTGATTCAAGTTATGGAATTGCTCATGAGTCATCAATGCCTATGCTTTAAGTTCTTTTTAAAATGATGAAAAACATTTTTTTCTCTTTACCCCCTACATCAGGCTTGTGAAAAGTGAAAAGCAACTTTTATACTATTTTAAAAACTGCTCTCTCTTCCAGTGCAGTCCACCTCCCTGCCATTGTAAAAGCAATACCTACATTTGCAGTGGAGTTCTGAGAAAGATGAAATTCTGGAATACTTTTAACCCACATGCTATACCTCACCTTCAGATGAAGGTCTATTTTTCTCATTCCTGATTTTCCTTTTGTTATTTTTAACTTTTTCTTCAACTGACTTTGTATATTTAAATAATTTTGTTTATTCATGCAAAGTCCTTCAACAGGGTTGATTTGCTCCATTTTTCAGTCAGGCACAGAGTACAGGAAATAATAGTTTGCTGTCTGAATTGTGAAGAAGAGGCATAAATTAAGAAAAGAATAATCATTAAAATTAATAGAATTTTCTAGAATAATGTTAGTTCTATCAAAACAGCAATCTAATCCTCACATTAAAATAGAAAATAAAGTGTTTGCCAAACTCATTAAGGTATGTGCATGTAATCCCTTCAGATGTCACTTCAAAGAGCAAAAGCAGTGATGACCTTTCCAGCTACACACATCCTCACTTCATTAACCACTTCTTTAGCAGAAGGGCTGTTACAGGAACTGGCTGCCAAGTACGTGGGTGTCACATCTTGTTCAGAAGCCCTGTGGTCACTCTAGTCATTTCTGTGACCAAGGACAGAGCAGTTTCTGAAAAAACTTCTCTGTGATACAGTCTCCAGCTTCAAAGTGATGCAGTCCTGAGTGACTGAGCAGCTCAAGGGAGATTGTGGTTAGACGAAGTGACAGAAACTTTCAGTGAATTCATTGTTAAAGCTTTAGAAAGGAGGAACAAAGTCCTGAATTTTCCCTGATGGAGTTTGGAGTGCTGTGGAAGATACTCTAGAGAAACAATGATAAGTCTTGACCCAGCCTTCTCATCAAAACATTTTATTAAACCAAAACAGATGCCCTTGGCAGAAAGGTCACTGTTTAATGACTGGAAAGGGTGTGGGAAAGAAATGCATGTTTATGCACTTGTGTTTTTTTAAAAGGCGCTTTAGTACCTTGAACATATTAATATATTAGAACAAAAGTACTTTCTGTCCTGGGATAATTCCACTTTGAATGGAAGGTTGGAGAAGATGGCCCAATGGGCTTTTTTCAACTTGAATTTCAGCAACTTGACTTTTAATGAGAAAGATGACATCTCTGTAACTAAAGTTAGACTTTCAAAGGGAAAATAGGAATGTAATAGCTGTGCAAAGCAGAAAACTGCATCTATATGACCATAGTAATATAGAACCACAGAACAGTTTAGTTTGGAAGGGACCTTAAAGATCATCTAATTCCCACCCCACTGCTGTGAGCAGGAACACTTTCCTCTAGACCAGGATGTTTAGTATTCAATCCAGGCAGGCCTTGAACACTTCCAGGGATGGGTCATCCACACACAGCTTCTCTGGGCAACCTGTTCCACTGTCTTCCTAATATCTAATCTAAACTTACCCTCTTTTAGCTTCACTACATGCCCTTGGGAAAAGTCCCTCTCCAGCTCTCTTGCAGCTCCCTCTTAGGTACTGGAAGGCTGCAATTAGATCTCCATGGAGCCTTCTCTTCTCCAGGCGGAACAGCCCTCACTCTCTTAGCCTGACTTCATAGGAGAGGTGTTCCAGCCCTGTGACCATCTCAAATTAGTCACAGCACACTAAATGCCATAGTGACCTTATTATGTGAACGTTATTTACATTATAAATACTGAGTTACATTATTCTGCCATTGAAGAATGCCCATTTCAATGTTCCCTGCCTCAGTAACATTTAATAACGTCCCCTGTTGATATGCTGTTTTGACAAAAGGGATATTTTAGTTTTGCAGAACTGTTGGTGTTCACTAAATGAGCAGCAGTGAGTAGAGGCAGCACTTGACTCCGGGTACTCCAAATAATTCTATGGATTTTTAATGTTTCTGAGTAGAATTATAAGGCTATGTAAGCAAAATGCTTATCACCATTAAAAGCTGTCTTAATTGTTCTTCATATTTGTTTTAACCATTTTCTGTACAAAATTTCTGTAAAAATTATAAAATATATATCACCATCCCTGTGATATGAAAACCCTCTTCAGAAATACACTTGTATACACATCTCTGTGTTGTGGCTCAGAGGAGCAATTTCAGGTCTTTGCTCAGACATAATTTAGCTGAGTAATGGTGTGTGAATGTGGCTGGGGTTGTTGTAAAAGTGGTATTGGAACAGGATCAGCAGTATCTGATTTCCCAAAAGGAAAGTGATATGATAATATCACGTCAGGATAAAGACAACAAAGAGATGATCTCAGCCTGTCATTCATTAGGTTACAGTTTAGCTTTCCTTTAGGATGTCCATTTGCTGGACCAAAATATATTAACTGATCCTTTGTTTTACATCCATGAATATGTAATGCCTGTTGAGCATCCCAGCTACAGGAACAATATTCCTGTTTGCTCCAGATGGATGGAGTAGGTTGTGATTCTCCACTTTTAGTTGCTGGTTGGTTGCCTTAAGGTCTACTTTCCTCTGGAGAAACTTCCTCAAACAGATGGAGGTTAGGACAATGCCTTCTTTCTCTCAATTCCCACACAGACACTGCTGCTGGTGCAGTGCCTTGTATCAGAGCACACCTAATTAAAAAGGGACTTCTATGCCTGCAGTAAAGTTTATTCATTTCTGCCTGCAAGCAAGTTCTGAGTTGTGACTAAATGTTGCTGTCCAGCCCCTCATCCAGTCATTCTGACCTGGTTTTTGTAGATTGTTTTCTCTTTCTTTTGTGAACTGATGAATCCCTGAAGAGTATATCTTCCCTTTGGAGAGTATGCAGAGAAAATAGGCCCTATTTAGGCACAAAACAGGGAAGTGTACTCAGGCTGTTGTCAGACGCTTTCTCATACAAAGTCATTTTCCAGTAATGCCCTGTTTCCAGTATGGTTATATTCTAGGAAACCCCTTACTTACTTCAGAGTTTACTGCATAAGAATCAGGGAGGGGTCCTGAAGCTGAGCTCAGACTTGGCCACTGACCTGCACCTACCTTTCAGTGTGTCGATGTCATAGAAAGCAGCAGCAAATCTGGTGGAGCGATGTGAAGCAGAGCGGGAGTCTAAGTTGGCCAGGCTCTTGAGTTTTAGCCTGCATTTCCACAGCTTCCAGTCCTCAGAGTGAGTGATGTGAAGTAGCTCTTCCAGGCTGGATGCTCTCCTAATCTGCTGTTCTGACCGCTCCAATGCTGACAGAGATGTCCTCTGGAAGGAGAGGGGGAAGTCAGAAAGCCAGCACTTTACAGCCTGTCCCCGGTGCAGCACATGGAGCACTTGTACCAAAAGGCAGCACATTACTGAGGACATCTGAGTGTACCTGGGAAAACAGCAGCACACAGAGATGTCCCAGGCTTTGAGAGTGCCCAGCAGCAGACTTATCTGCAGGATTTGTGCCCACATAGATTGGGAAGGGGAGATAGCCACTTCTTCACCCTCTTCACCACAGCCCTCAGAACTATTTGACAAATGCAGACTTTACTGTGTCCCTGGTCTCCGGGGAACCTGGCAGACACTGCTCACATCACTGCTGTGTCTGACCTGGCCCAGCGGTGCCAGGGTGAATCCCAGGTCACCCTACAGGTAACCTGAATCAGTTCAGCTGGTGGTCCCAGCCCATGTGCCTCTGCAAAAAGCCACCTCAGGTGCCAACATTCTTATTCCAGCCAAGAGACACCACTGTGGGGTCTGGATATACAGCTGGAAGCTGCACTAAGTACGAGGGTCCATCCATATGGCAGGCAAACACACCATTCAACATACTGCAATGTGCAGGATGCATCTGAGATCTCCCATTGTGACTACACTTGGGTCATGCCCATGTCCAGCCTCAGAGCTGTGGCTGTGCAACAGTGTCAGCACAGTCATTGCATTTTCCAGCTGTGTGATGTTCACGACCACTCTGATTTTTCTCCACTTCCATTGGCGAAAACTCCCTACAAAGGACATGTACCATCAGTTTGAAGTTAATATTCACTTTAAAAATAGCTGTTTAACACTTAAGATTGAACAACATCCTGTAACAATACTGCTTTCTTTGGCTGCTGCTTTCTGACATCTGTGTTTGTGCCTTTATCAAAGCACTGAGTATTTATTTCCACTGACTCACCAAATCTGCTGAAAACATTGTCTCCAGCACAAGTAAGAGGTTATCTTTCTAAATGTCTGTGTTGCATTGAGCTCTTGCTCCTTCAGCTGTACTCTCTGGTCATACAGCAAACTGTATTTTTTGATTTGCAAACAAAGGACTGCAGTGCCACCTGTCATAAAAAAAAAAAAAAAATTCCAGCTCTTTACAGCAAAGCTGTAGTACAAGATGCTGTCATGAGGTGTGCAGCAGACAGCAGCCTGAACCAGTAGCGAGTGCTCTTCAGAGGGCTGGGGAAAGGGTGAGGGAAAGGGCCACCTATAACAAGAAGATTTTTAGATGAGATCTGAAATCCAAGCACTGAGTGCATCTGTTACTTGTTATAAAGACATCTGTGGCATTTATTTTGTAACAATACAGATGTTAGCCAGTACACATGGGCCAAGTTAATTTTCGGGTAATTGCCTTCCACTGACCTAAAATTCCTTAAGTAGTTAACTCAGAAAGAGTTGTTTGGTCTCTTTTCATGCCCATACAGAACATTATATTGTGCTTTAGAAAGTTGCCATATTTCATTATAGAGATGGCTGCTTAATAGGTGAATGATTTCTCATGCACTTCATATGTGGTAAAAACTGGAAACCCCATCTCAATACTTAAGAACAAATAGCTCAGAAGGAATGTGAATACTTAGCACCAGTAACTGAATTTCTAGACAGTTTTACAAACAAGATACCCAGAATTTTGCTGATCCAGGAAAGATTAAATTCAGCTTGAGGTCAATGCATCAAGACTTATTTGTTCTAAGAACCACAGCTTATATTCACTCCCATTCACAAAGTGTATCCTTGGTCTTGCAAAACACATGAGAGTAGGACCAGCACTGGCATGGTAATGGGACCAAAGATATCAAAACTGATCTCTGTTAAGCATTAATTTTTTTCCTCTCTCTTTGTGGTACAAAATATGTTCTAGCTGAATCAGCATCCAAGACTTCTAAACTAGACTGAATTTACTGAGAACCTGTAAAATGAGATGATAGCTTTCTGGAACTTAGAAGATATATCCCTGCACTTCTTGTAAGAGTCAGCAGTTTGGGATTACTAGTTTCTCAGTTTCTCTTACTCCTATATCAAGAGGTTTTATTAGTCATAGAATCATAGAATTGTTAAGGTTGGAGAAGACCTCTAAGATCATGAAGTCCAACCATGAACCTGACTCAACCACTGTGTTCAGCACTTAACCAAGCCCTGATTATTATATGAGCAAAATAAGGTTTAAACCTAAGATGAAACAGTACAGAAAAAGTAGCAATCCCTCCTCACAGTAAGCAAAGATCTTATCTTTGAAGATCTTTAAAAATCTGATTTTAATCTAAAGCAAGAATTTTTACTGTTTTAAGGACTTTGTCATTTTTAAAGGTATACAAATTCCATAATGCGGATAAAATACATGAAATTAACAAACTTCATGCTGTCACAAGTACTATTGTGTAGAAGGGTCATTAGTAGAGGTCATTTCTATACCAAAAATGCATCTCCAATAGGATTTGAATTCTGGCAATTAAAAAAAACACCTCTGATATTGATGCATAACAGTGGTACTAATAAAGCCTGCCTATGTATTCAGGTTGTTTCTTCTGTTACTGCTTTTCATATTTTGGAAAATGGAGGGTATGGTCAAAGGAATTGGAAGGAGCAGTGCTCATTGTTGAATTGTCATCAGAAATGTATCCTGATTAACCTAATCACGATCACACAAAACTCACACAGAGTTAGCACTTCTCTGTGAGATCCAACTCTGCTCAAAATTGCCTATGCTATTCAACCCTGAAGTGAATCTGTTTCTCCTTCTCTCATCATGTTTTCTAACACTTACCCGAGCTCTGCGGCTTGGTGGGATTGCCTGTTGTCTACCATGATAACAAGAATAATTGTATTCCTGCTTCTTATATTTGACTTCTTCCTAGAGGGATCAGATTTCACAGCTGACTTTTTAACTTCATCAACAGGATTCCCTATCCAGTACAGAATTTCCTGGTGTCCTTTTCCATGACAACACTGAGATGAAGTATGGTCTTTGCCTCTGAGCACTGCTGACACTAGGCCAGATGGTGAGCTGAAGGCACTGCTGGCATTTAAGGGAGGTCTGAATCTCAGGTAGTTATAGGATTTTACATTGGGGACATCTATTTTGTTTGTGAGCTGGTTGCCCTGAGCTCCTTCTGTAGCAAAGAAAGAAAAATAGAGACACTTTTAGGGTATGATTCATTTGAAATCACATTTTAAGTCTTTTTGCTAGATGACCAGCAAGGCCAGGCTCACCAGATCACAAGAGATATCAGTAGTATGGTAGATCTTTGATAAAACATATCTCAACACAGCTATCAAGGGTATAAAACATCTAAAGAGAAGCACCAAATTTTGTTCCAGTCTTGCTAAGTGTCAAAACAGGAACAGTGAAAAGGCCCTTATGTGTTTCTTTTTATTTGTTTGAGATCACCACAATGTTCTTATCTAAAATGTTGCCCTACGTGCTTGCTAGACCACACGGCAGACAGTTAAGCTTCCAACAAGAAGGACATCCTCATTGTAATACACTTTGACCACAGAGGTGGCTGTCCACAACAAAAAAGCATTCAAAAGTAAAAGCTTAAAAAATGAAAAGTGTAGAAGGTGCATCAGCTCCATCACCAGGACAAAGCCCTACAGCCAGAACTGCTTCTGCTGGCCACCCTCTCCCTACTGCACAGCTGCAACAGATAGAACATTGTCATGAAATCTTTCCAAACCATTCATTTCTGGTTATACTAATTTGAAAAGTACAGCACCAAATGAAAACACAGAACCTCTTACAGTCTCAGACAATACCATGGATGAAGTGCCATAGGGCACTACACAGGTCCAGAGACTTCTTTCATATACTGTTTTTAAATTTGAGTTCTGTTTAGATATAGACATACTCTGGCTGACTGAAAAGACCTACTTAGAAGAGTGAAGATTTGGACAGAAATGTGAATAAATCTTTCAAAATATGAAACTGGAGGAGGGTGTTAGATTCAACAGAGTCCCAAACTTTCCTGTCATGTGATTTAGGAATTCATGCCCTCTCACCTTGATATGAAGAGGAAAGCAGTTAAAACTAGCATTTGGACAGGAGGGGAGCTCTTCACTCAGCCCCAGAGCAAAGGAAAGATACATAGACTGACATTTCACTGACATTTCCAGGAGATCCAGCTCCTCACATAAAGCAAAAGAGGAACAGAACCATTGACTGTCTTCTCCCCCTGACTGTAGCCATCTGCACATTCTGTTTCCCACTTTGCAGATATCCCTACCTCCCTTTTTCAGTCTTTTTCTGATAACTATATTCCTTCCTTCCAGGTTCCCCTCCCATTCTCCACTCTGCTCTCAACATCTTGAACTGTTTGGATCCCACTGTGCTTTTATGTTGTTTATTTTCACTTCTTTCCCCATATTCTGCTAGGTGGGAGTCTAGTGAAAGCTATCTCAGGCTGAGCTGCTCAGCCTCCTGGTCCAGAGGAACATCTTTTTTTTTTTTACTTTGCATGCCCTCATTCAACTTTCCTTTACAATGACACAGATTTTGGTAGTCAGCTGAGGTGAGCTCTCACCGTTGTGGAAGTTGTTGGTTGTAACGGTTGCAACCAAGATGTAAAACAGAACTTCACTGCACTTAGCCTGGCACACATAGGGAGAAAAATCATTAACTCTGGCCTCAGAATCTTAAAATACGCATTAAGACTCAAGAGAAAAACAAATTAGACAAGGAGTCATTGGGAAAGGACTAAGGAAATGTCATTTCCATGCTCCCAAAATGAAAAAATTACTTGTGGAGCCATATCACTAGAAAGCTCCAAATGTCCTAAACTTTCAGTACCCATCAATGTACACCCCATAGCCCACCAAAGACATAATGCTATTCCCTGTGAGAAATGTTTGAATAGAATTTATCAATAACAAATATTAAAGTAGCAGGTTTAAGTAGTTCATTATCTCCTCAGCTTACTGCTGCTCTTAATGTAATTTTTCTAAGTACCTTATCTAAAAAATGGATCCCATACCCAGAGATGAAAACCAGATTCATAATTAACTGAAGTTGCATGTTTTTCAAAACACTGACCTCTCATATGTTCCAAAATTATTCTTCAATTCAAAGAGGAATATCTGTTTTCCTCTATTTTGGCTATGAACAATCATCAGGAAATCATAATGCGAGTAGCATTGTGATTTTTGGATAATTACAACCCTTGTCCTTCCAAAAGAAACCATAATGGACTATCTATCTTCTTCCCAGTAATCTTAGATGCCAGAAAAAACCCTAAAAGTAGTCAGCATTAGAAAGGAACATGAGAAAAAGCAGTGATACATTCAGTGGCCTTTCCTGCCTTGGACACTGACTAAAAGCAGACACTGAGTTCATTTCCCCACTGATTTATGCTAGTTCAATGTTTAGCTTATGCATCATGACATACAGATGCACAACACCACAGACAGCCTGCACTGAGCTCTTTCTTGAGGATTAGTATTGACCATACCCTATCAGGGCTGCAGCTCTGCAGTTTGCACCTTTTCTTCATCCTTGACAAGCTCCTCGATTTCCTGCTTAGGAAAAATAAATCAAAATTATGTCTAAGAAAGCCAGCAGAACCCACCTTTGCAGAATTCCATTTTTTTTGTGGCATGTGCTGCTCTTTTCAGCAGCATTAATGCTGTGTTTCAAGACCTCCTGGAGGCATTTTGAACAACAGAGGAAAGATGCAGAGTACAACAGTAAAAAAAAAAAAAAAAAGGTCTTGCTAAGGTCCTAAATTTACTTGAGGACCTATATCATAAAAACATGTGAGGTTGTATTTAACAAAAGAGCTGCATGAATGATCTGCATTGATGCAGATGAATAATATTTTATGTGCATGAGAAATCAAAAATAAAAATTGATTTAAATCTATGTTTTGCTCAATCTGCCTGCATTTCACTCTGTACTCAAGCATGCTCCCAGACCCAGGAAATACATCCTGAAAGCTTTACATATATGATTACTTCCCTTAAGCCCCAGCCTCACAGTCTTTCTCTACAGTAAGACATAAACCTCTGCTTAAAGTTAAACAAGTTTAAGAATTCTTCTGATAAGGAATGTTTTTCTGAGTTAGGGTCACAGACACTATCATGGCAAGTGCTGCATAAATACCAATGGAAATTTTCAACATTACCACTGTGTCTGGGGCCAGGACAAATGATTAAGGGACCTCTTGATAACCTTGCACTGTTTTATGATCCATCCTCTCAGCAGCTCAGCAATAGACAGAAGGTAACAGATTTATCCTGCCAGTGAAAGCAGATTGCAGCTGCATAGCACAGTGATGATTCTCTTAATGCCATTGTATTCACAAACTTGGCCAAACAGGCTTAAGATAAGGTCAGACTAAAGATTTCAAAATTAGCCAATCTGTGGGGTGGAAGTTTTATCTCAAAATGAGGGCTCCTGAACACAAAGAGTACTGGCAGCATGTGAGGGTGTTTTGAACCTTTATGTGAGCATTCTGTGTTTTATGCAGCTGCAGAAACTGCATTCAGGTCCAGAAAAGTTATGTAGAAAACAAAGACCTGATGCAACCAGAAGGTGAATTCCCCCTGTTCCAGTGCTGCCTGAAGGCTAGTCTCAGAACTAGATTCAAACCAGTTTAAATACTAGGTAGATGATTCATCACCACAAGAAAGTACCAAGGAATTTTGCTTCTATGTATGCTACACCTGAAAACAACCTCCTTTTCTCTTCCATGATGCATTCCCCAAGGTGATTTTACCACAGTGTATAAACTGATTATAGTTGCAGGCTCATCTTGTGGAGATAGAGTGCCTACAGCTGCCTGCCACACGACAACTATCAAAAATAAAAAATAATCTGATTCTATGATTCTATTCACCTGAATGGATAAGAACTCTTTATCTGGGACTTCTCTCATAGGCAATGGAGCAAAATAGGGCCACTGGGTGAACAATCATCCCATTCTAAAGCCTATTGAATTAACTGTGCCTCCAAAATGCCTCTTCCTCTCCACTGTTCTGAAGGATGAATTAGCAGATAACAGCTTAGCTGTAGTGAGGGGACCTGAATCCCACTCAACTGAGAGTAGTCAAATGAGATTAAATAACCTCTCCTAATCTAAATCACAAGCAATTTATGAGGCACCCAAATATAACCACCCAGGAAGTGCAATGGCATCAGGGTCAGCAGGAGCTGGCTGAAGGCCAGCACTGGCAGAGGAAATCACTCCATTCCCTGCCTCCAAGCCAGAGTGCAGCTGCCCAGCCATGCTGTGGCTCACAGAACACACACTGTGAGCTGATGTGGTCAAGGAATGCATGAGAGTTCCCTGGAAAAGTTTGGCTCTTTTGGCAGGAAAAATGAAGCAGCTCCTGCCATTATGACTCCAACAGAAAGAACTACATTTTCCTGGTAAGAACAACAAGCTTGTGTGGAGTTTTTACAGTAAGAACTCTTTTGAGTGTTTTCATCACTACTAGTAGTATTTTTAGCATTATTGTGTCTCCTATCAGTTCAGAGTCAAGTAAAAATACAAAATGAAGAGATGATACCTAACCTGGTGTCTACAGCCAGCAAAAGATATGAGAAAAGAGAAGAAGGCATTCATCCAAAGGGAGTTCCAAGGAAACAGAAGATACTGCTCAGTGATGGGCCATGATTTTTAGGTAGCAGGGGCTCAACCACTGCCAAATTTTATCATAACAAATATTGTCTATAATACAGCATCTTGTATCCTTGGGGTGTTGCATAACAGATAATAAAATAGTGAGAGAACCTTCTGCAGCTTGAAAACATGAGGCTTGGAGGAGTGACTTACTGCACTATCAACAACCAACTGCATCACCCCATAAATATCTATCATGAGGCATCTAACTCTGCCACATGTCTGACACATATTAGCATGCAGTAATTTTATCATCACACTGTATTTCATTTCCTAGGAGAGGAACAGCATTTACTTTTCAACAGGTCCAGTAAAATCACCTTTTTGATTCTCTGTCAGCTATGAGCTTCTAATATATTATGTTGCATCCCTGACTGTATTCCCTCTGGAAGCATCATTGTACATTATTAGTGCACAAATAAGCTATTTTTAATTATAGTGAACATGATCACAGAGAGACACAACAATTAGATATTTTGATTTCCTCAACAGTAACATCTCTGAAACATGATGAGGTTGTCATGGGATTTTTAAGTGGCTATTACAGTCTTTGTCATCTCAGAAGCATGGATGAAATTTCAGGAACATGCAGTACTTCACCTTCAAAATGTTGTAAACAAATACCCAAATCTCTTCTAAAAATGCTTCATCTCTCTCAGTGCATTGACTTGTCCAGACTGAACATTAGTTTTATCATCACAGTTACCGCATTAATAATCTGAAGGGGCATTCAGTTTATAGTGGGGATGAATTTAGGCTCTGTGAAACAAATTTCCAGCTGTCACTTTTTAAAAAGGGTGTTTTCTCCAGTGAGAGCTGGATCGAAAGCAAACAGCTTTGTTGTCCAAGTATATAGCAAAAAATTATGGAAAGGGACAGAACTTTCCTGAAAAAATCTCTGAAGGACTGAAGAACAGGCACAGGAAAATTTTGCTTCCCTCACCCACAATCTGTGCAAAACCTCTCTGCAGTCTTGAGAGTTAGAAAGTGTTGGCCTTGGCCATGCATCCTCTCAGGAAAGGGTGACTGTGTGATCACAGCACTCCATTCTGAAGTCCTGTGTGCCTTGGCTGCTGGAACAGAAACTGCACAGAGCCCTGGCCTGTAAGAAGAGCAGTGTAGAGCTGCCAGAGCACAGAAAGGACTGACAGATACATTACTTGTGGGCTTGGGAGGACCAGAAAATGGTCAAACTAGTAGCCTGGCCAGATGTTGCATGAGGTGGCAGAGTGCTGGCATAGGGGACATTGACCTCAGACTGTCACATTTCTCACTGATACGTTTCAGATGTTTGAGAGCCTCTTTTGCTAAAACTTTGTCAATACATTGTTTGACTGAGACACAAAACCAGAGGAGAAGGAAGCCCTAGACTGCTCCACCTCATGTTCAATGTGGTAAAAAGCTTCCTCCAGACACTCCTTCTTTAGAGTCTGTCTTCTTGGTCTTGAGTTTAAGTTCCACTGAAGAAGGAGACCTAATAACCCATTTTCTAAACTTGGTGGTCAAGGTGGTGAAAAAACAGCTTCTAGTTTAGCTGAAGATGATATGTTTTCATAAGTAAATCATATTAACTTCTCTGTAGCTTCAAGAGAACAGATGTTTTATATTTTGAATGGCCTTTTGAACTAGAATAGATCTTTTGTGATGTTACAGCAAACAAATCAGACTTCTTGCACTTTAGTAGCATGCTTACATTATAAAAATCCTTAGAGATGAGACATTTTGGTTGCTGTATTCTCTGTTAAATAAACCAAAATATTGAAAGAAAATAACTGAAAACATCAGAATTGGACATGGTCTTGTGAAAGCATGAACCTCAGAATATTTCATATAATTTTTCATGTCCAAAGCAGAGACTGATAATATTTTATCAAAATACCTCTCAGAACTATATACTTTTAGGTCTTTACACCAAAATGAGGCACTTTTTTTCAGCCAGCAAACATTTTGGGTATCAGCTACAACTCTCATTAAAAAGACGCTCCTTCCCACAGCCAGGTCTTTTGGCTCTCATGGGAAACATCCTTCAATTGTGATCTTGAAGGTAACAACATCCACTGTGCATTAGTTTGCTGGAAGTAATGGAAAAGCTGGAGTGGTAGATGAAAGAAAATAGTTGGTCTGCTAAGGTGTGGATTTTCTTCCTGTTCAAGCCTAGTCAACTGCATTGAGTGTTTAACTTTAGGTCCCTCCTACAGTGATCACACAAAATGCATTCATTTGGTAAGTGAAAAAACACAGGTAATTTGTCATAAATGTCAAGTGTGGTAACTCACTGATATATCCTAAATTCTACTGACAACTTTGGGATCTCACAGTATATTTTCTGAGCTTCTGCTTATATGCCTGTTCATACTGTCTTGCATTGCTGCAATGTGTTGAGGCAGAAGTACTGCTCAATACAGAGCCCAGCTAGAACATTACCACTTCACTGTACACCAGGTTAGGCGCTGGCCCACCACTATGACAGGGTGCACCCATCAAAAATAGTATGTTAAATGTGTTTACAAAGAGTGTGTGCAGGCTGTGGTCACTGTTTCTTGATATTTGTCCATTCTTTGGAAGTCACTGGGGTTTGGAGAGTGAGTTTGGAATAGCTCAGTAAGAGAGACCTGCATGAAATAACTATGTATTCTTTTAATATTTAAAATTACTTTTTAATGTGATGAAGGACCCTTCAGTTAGTGCCTTCATTGGGTTTTCCCTAAGATACTTTAATAAATATTTTGGAAGTATGACTAGCCAATTGGACAGCTGGGTTTCAAAATGTCACTCACAAAGCAAAGCCATTGCCAACACTGAATGAACTTATGTTACCCCAATCACATGCACACATTTTCCTGGAATTGTAGTTTTTCTTGAGTAATATTTCCCTAGCAATTCAGAAAAGTATCCTAACATGGTTTGTGAGTCACGCTGCTAATTAAAGTGAAAAGTTTTGTCTGTCGTTGTGGCACATTCTCTGTGTGCAAAGTGACATATGATATAGTAACATGATGCAACTTTTTTTGCAATTCAACATGACTCAAATAGAATTCCCTCCCCAGCTGCACTCAGTCAGTGACCACACTGCAGTCGGTGACCATGAATTGCCAAGCCCAACACAGCCTGCTTCCCGTGAAAGCATGGCATGGGAAACCCACCCTGACATCCCGAGAGTGAGGAAGGCAATTACCCCTTTCCCAACCCATTCCTGTGGTGCCCACATTGGATTGCCAAATCCCAGGAGTCCCCTTCCATCCACGTTGTTTGTGCTCAGTAGGACTTTGTGGAAGCAGAAGGACCCTAGATGGCGTCCTACCACCAGCTGAGTGGTTGCACGCTTTAAATCACTTTTTGGGCAAAAAATACAAAAAAAAAAAAAAAAAAAAAAAAAAAAAAAAAAAAAAAAAGTCCTTCACAAAGGAAGGAAGCTGAATTTTTCTTAATGCAAGAGAGCTAAAATAGCCTGTGCAATTTTTCTGCTGTTCACTGGTACAGAAGCCCATTTTTCACTCTTTTGCCGGGATGTTTAAAAAAAAAAAATCTGCTTGATTTTCCCATGGGCAAATAGGGTCTGTGCAGCTGTAGTAGGGGCACTCAGAATTTTGTTTCCATTCCTCAAATCCAGCAAGATGTACCACGACTTGCAAAACATGCAGGGGAGGTAGGAAACAGGTGGAGAAGTAGATAAGGGAAGGGCACATAGTGAGAGGAATAAGAAATGTTTCAGGAATAAGTGTTTCTACAGGAAAATTACCATATCAGATTTACTTCCCTGCAGCAGCAGAGCTCAGGTCATTTTCCCCCCTCAGCAATATGGTCTCAAAGCCAAGCCCAAGAAAGGGTACAGGTCAGTTTTATAACTGGACTTAACTTGCCCTGAGAGAAAGGCATAATAGAGTCACAGGTCCCACTGTGTGATAACTATAAAAAAGTATTATACAAGTTTTTGGATTTTTTCTTTTCCTGGGAGTAAGAATAAATGAGTTATCACCTACAACAACTGTACCTTATTTATTTTTCCCAAATGCCAGTATGGTGTCCACAGGAGGTAAGACACAAGTAAACCTTGTTTGGAATAGCAGCAGTGTTCATCAGAACAAAAACTGCAGACACCATGGCAGAGGTCTCATAAGGCAGAATTTTCACAATTTTTCCTGGTTTTAGGCAGATCTTTTCTCTGCATGCCTCCTGTGGGAGCCTACATCGATACCACCACAGCATTGGTTATAAACAACACAAATGCCTGTGGGGAGAAAGCAGCAGTAAGCTGCAGAAAACAGAAGCAAGCAACACTTGCTGAGCCTGATCTGATGGCTTGTTTTGGTTGCTTTCAGACCACTAATTAATGAAAGGATGGCCCACTGCCCTCTGAACCTGCCTTCTTGCCTCTCCTTTCAGATGCAAGCTGCAACTGATGGCAAAGTTTAATTAGTGCTTAATTTCAAACAGCTGATAACTGGATTTCTCTAATGCTGGATCTGATTAATCTACACAGCCTGGTGTACTTTTCCAGGCTCTGCTCTATCCTCAGACATTAAAATCCAGCTGAGGTGACTGGATTGGATCAGCAGCTGGGAGGGATTTTTTGCTCTTTCTCACGAGCAAGAACTGTTCTTGATAAAGTAGAAGTGTGTTAGTAGTTGCCTTTCCAAACTGATAAGAGCCAAGGACAGATGCTGTGTGGCATGATAACAATACAGGATTGTTCTGTTTGCCTTCAGTGCATCTTGTCAAGACAGTACCAGATAAGTCAGAACAAATTGGCTTTCCTCGCAACTTCTCTGATAGCTTCTCACTTCTGAAGGAAAAACACAATCATTTCTGCAGGAATACTGTGAGTATATTTTCACATTTTTGGCTCATCATGCCTATCAGAGATGGCAATCACAGAGAATCAAAAGCAGCAGACAAAACTGGGAGAATGAAATACTTCTGAAAACCACAATCTCATAATATTTGTTTAGAAGTGTTTCCTAACTTTGAAAGGAAGCTGGATTTGAGGGTGAAAAACCTAGTTAAAACAGAGAAATTGTTCCCAATGACATTTCAAGTTGCTTTTTCTAGCAGTTGAGCACTCTGCTGCAATTTAAGGGATTCCCTTTGAGGAAGAGATCCCATGACACAGAAAATGTGTTAGAATCTAACTTTTCTAGAAACTGAGCAACATTTGCAAGCAGATTTTAAAAAAGCTGTGTAGATCTATCTGAAAAACAGTGTCAGTTATAATTACAGAGACAAAATCTTACAGCCAGCTCTGCTGCTCAGGTTTCCTCACAGAGCTCTGTCTCAGTTGTACAGACAGACAGACTGCATCTGGCTCTCGGAAAGGAGATGTAAAGAGCTTCCTGGTTTCCTTCCATCCATGGTTTGATGGCCCTCCAGTAGTTCCATGCCTTCCCAAGGGCAAGGCATTCTCCACTTAGGTAGTCCAGGGCCTTAGGAAGGTAGGGAAGTGCTGCTTCACTCTCAGCAGTGGACAAGGACTATGTCCCAGCTGTGTTTGGAAAGTGGCTTCCTGCTCTGTGCAGTTCACAGTGGTAGTAGGAGATTAAGAAGATCTGTTTGAGCAAGGATGACTACTCAAGGCTTTAGCAATATTTAGTGCAGAAGTAAAAAAGATTTAGCTGTGGAAAAGGAGTGCATGTAACAGAGAGCAGCCATGTTTACTTCCCAGCTAAGCCCACCTAACCCCTTGGACTTTTGATCAGAAAGCAGCTTTATAGCCCAGGGCACTCCTCAGGCCCATCCACTCTAACAAAACCAAAGGAGGGTTCAGCATGGGAGAACACTTCTGTAAAAGGAAAAGTCTCTGAGCCTGTTTAACTTGGAGGTGACCACTTGTTCCTTTCTCTTGCCTGTTCCTCAACACTTTATTAATAATGTGAAGCAGCAGAATTGAGGAGGAAAGCCATGAGATTTTCATTTTCCAAGATCAAAACTTGCAGCCTCATTAGAGAGGCAGTTTTAGTGTTGGAAGGCAGAAGTACCTCTGATGGATCATTGGCTTTTCTTGGCAAAAAAATTGCCTCAGCTCTGATGAATATAGGACATAGGTCTTCACATCTAATTTTAAAATTCCAGAAAAGGCAATTTATGCCTGTTGCTGCTCTAGGAGAGGAAAAATTTGAGGGGGAGAGACAGAAAGAGAGATGGTGAAATTTGCGGTTCTCTAGCTGAGAGGTTCCAAAACGTAAGAGACTGTTGGGACAAGAACTTCAATAAGGAATTTTAAAAGCATTTCCTGATGAAAAAACCTTAAAAAAAAAAAATCTCAGTCTTCAGAAAACCCACGTGGAAATCTAATTCTTCCATGAGGACTTCATATGCTAGGTTGGCATCCTGAACCAAGCCACTGGAGGGCAGGGGCCAACCTTGACATCATTTCAGCTCTGGAGCCAAACCCTGTTGGACACTTGTGTGGCTGTGCTGCCCCTGTCTGAGGCTGCCCACTGGTTCCCACCATGAGCCTATGCTCCAATTGGGTTACTGACTGCCAGAAATTTGGTGTTCAGACTGAAACTTTCCATACCAGATGTCTGCCTCAAAATTATTTTAATAACTTCTTTGCTCTCTCTATCAAAATAGTTTCACTGCTGTGGAGGATCAAGCTCCTCCTTTATCCATGCAAAAAATTTTTCCGTTTCCCTACTGTGAATCACAGATGAGATTTTTTGACACGTGGGGAACCTTTCTTTGGCTCAGATGTGTCTACTGCTATCTTTGAAAAAAAAAAAATCCACCCAGATGTGAAAGAGTAGAACAGCAGCATAGCCCTCCCAGGGTTTTGCAGCATTCAGGTCCTGTGCTGGCTCCAGTCCATCCAGGAGCAGAGCAGGACAGGGGTGCAGGCCACCCATGGGTGCAGGCCCAGCCTATGGGGCTGAGAGCACAGGGCCTGCCCTTCTTCCCCCTCAGGCCACAAGGGTCTGGTATCCAGGGACAGGAAGCTGCTGGACTTGCCTGTGGGATGGGAAGGAGATGAATACTCATGGAGGAAGGCAAGACCTGGCCAAGGAGGCTGGGATCATCTTTGGAGATCAGAACAAGAAACGGGGCAGGAAAAGGAAAGTTGGGGCAGATAAAACCACAGGGACAAATAAGGAAGCTATGGATGGAGAAGGGAATGGAGGAACCATGGTTTGATATGACTGGAAAACAAAAGTGTCCGTTAGGGCTGTCTCTGAGGAACTTGGACATAACTTCTGAGGGTCTGTGAAAGAATAAGGATGTCTCCATCTCAGAGGAAGCAAGTGGGAAGGAGGGTGACAAACAATAGGCCAATTGGAAATTGGAAAACTGAGTCCTGCAGGTGAGGGAACACAGCTCAAGTGCTGGGAGGAGAACAGGCTGGGAATGGAGCGAGGAAGAGCTCTGACAGGCAAGGAATACATGTACATGGTGGGGAAAAGGGATTCATGTGCTCAGAAGAAGATTAGGGTTAGGAAAAGCCAACTTCCATGGGGATGCTGGATCACAGCAGCTTGTACATAAGATTTTTAACGTTCATATCTTTTATCAAGATATTTGAAAGGGAAAAGGAGCGTATTTAAACCCTTAGCCCCCTGAAACTCTATTGCATGATACCACACTGATGCCACCTGATGGTTTAAAGCATAAACAGTTTTAAAATTTCAGGTGTCTTGGGCAGAGCTCACTTAACTTGGATTTATACAACAGGGGGAAGAGCAGGTTGCTGGTTCTTAACACTTCCTAGGTCTCATTGGTTGTGTGTTACGTGCATCCTGACCTTGTGGGTTTTATCCAGGCAATGCTGCTGTTGATCTTAAAGAATTTTTTAAAAATAAGGTAGGATAGGTGAATGCAATACATCATTTTGGTGTACTGCAAATTCAATTTGAGGTGCAAATGGTAAAAAATAATCATAACCCTGTGTGCCATCCAACACTGTAAGATGAAGGACATTTTGTGGTGTATTTCCACATAGGTACACACACAGAAGCCCACAGGTGATACAGGAGAAAACAACCCAGAAATCTAACTCTATGTAAAACATTAAAAGATAAACTGTTTAGCCAAAACCCTCTGTCTGTACCCAAAGAGCCAGAACATGCAGAAAGCCAGTCTTTTCCTTCTGGCAATCAGCAGCCAATGCAAGTGAAATACAAATGTGAAATACAAATACAGCATTTGAGTGTGATTCCTTTTTGAGTGTGATCTGTAAGATTCCTTTAGGATACTCTTGGAACATGTCAGTGAGTTGTTTCAAGAACTGTAGCCTGTGGCTAAGCTGGCTGCTTGACAGTGGTAACCAAATTTCAGAGAAAATAATCACAATGGTACTATGTTGGATGGAGAATCCTATCAGTGAATGAACTGCAAGCCAGAATAAGCTAGCAAGAAGAGCTCTTGCATTTATTCTAGGCAAAGTGGATATGGATTCAAAGCTTATAATTAAAGGGCATTCTAGTCATTTTACAATTGTGCTGGATAAACTTGCGTCCCACATGCAGCTAGAATTATCACCCCTGCCAATTATAAGATTCTGTTACTATTCTGTATGAGAAAGCACATTCTGGTTTAAATAAAGTGACTCCTACTAGTACAAACCCAGTGATTTGTCATACAGTGCACAAAGTTAATGTATTGAACAAGGCTTATTACTCTGGTCCTAATGCCTTCAAAGAATTGATTGCTGAGGTTGTAAATTAAAAGCTTGTGAACAGTCAGCAGGCATCAGTCATCCTGAGGCACACATTGCTCACCACTCCTGACTTATTGGGCTGGCAACAGCAGTCTGCAATTAGGCACACAACTTAGCATTTCTTTTCTAAAGCACAGGTCAGCATACAGCAGGCTCACAGACTAGTGTGTGGTCATCACTTGCAAGCAGGAGGTTTTCTGAAGTGAAAACAAAAATATTAGCTTGTTTTGCTCTGCCAGCAAAAAGCAAATAATTTGTTCTGGACCACACACTGAATTAATCATTTTTGGACAGACTACACTTGTAGAAACTTGTTCCAGTTTTTGTTCTGATTTTTCTAAATGATTGTCCTGGATGTTCTCACATTGTCTCAAAGTCAGATCTGAAAAATCCTACTCTCATGGTGAGCTTTCAGCTTAGATTTTGAATATAGTAAATTTCATATACTATATTCAGAAGAAAAGTTAAATTCCAGGCAATGTGCTCTACTATTACTAGTTGATGTTTATTTAAAATCCTATATAACTTCTTCTAATGAAGGAAAAGAAAAATGTTTCTTTGATATCTGGCAAACAAGCGAACAACTGATGAACACGTGTTTTTACAGGGAAGCTTTCAATGCCAGCATGCTAATTCCTGCAGTTATAAATATCTGAAACTAAAAAGTGTATTTACCAAATATTCTAAATACTCTGACTTGTGTTTCTTTTTCAAATTTTTCTTTTATTTTGCATGATTGAAATGAAAATTTTAACTCAAGAACAAAGTATACAAGTATACTAGTAATAACTAGTATAAACAAGTTAATAACAAAAAAGTAATAAAATATTAAACAGAGAATATGGATTTAAATTCTTTGTAGATTCATTTTCCTCCATGGCTGCTAAACATCTCTGCAACTAAACCATCACCAAAGAAAAAAAAACAACAACCCATTACCAAAACAGCAAGAAATCCACTACCTCGCACAGTAAATGTAGCTAATTCTGGAAATTATTAAGAATCACAATAAATAAAGTTCACTTACCTTCACAGACCCATTCTCATAGTCAGATCCTTGCAGCAGATGTAGAAAAGAAACTATGAAAATATTCACAGTTGCCCACGATTTGTACATTCTGATGTTTAAAATCCACAGGTTACTACGCAGTTGTTGTAGTACAGCTGGAAGTGTCTGTTGCAAAAGGCATTTCTCTACCACCAGCACAGAAAAGCTTCCAAAATTTCTCTCATAAACTCACAAAGGATTCCAACATCTGAGAGTAAATATCTGTCTCTTTGCTGCTCAAAACAATTGTAAGTTCCTCTAGAGAATATAATTTCTTAGAGCAGATCTTAGATACACTTGAAATAAAATCATGATAAGGTTTTAAATAGATATATATCTGTATGTATACACATACACACTCACAAGCGATCAGGTATGGATTCCAGTTAATGAAGTTAATATATCTTCCATCAAGACACAAAGAGACATAAAAAATCCATCTGTGGTCCAGAAAATGTAAGAAATCTGCTCAGTTCTGTGCTCCGTGTTACAGCAGGCTTTTAAGATGGTAGTGTAATGGCCAGTGTTTTGAGCTGAGAGCTGTAATCCAACTCTGTATGAAAACTTTTTTCACAACCTTCATGGAAGCTTGCAGAAGCATGTGTCTTAAATCTGATACAGACTTTGGCAGTAACACAGGCAAATTTTGGCTCAAATCCCATTTTCTTCCTACCAATAGCATAGCAGTTTTTAAACTAACTGATGCAATCTAGACTCCCATTATTTTAAAGAAGATTACCTGAAACATGAAACTTCAGCACACGTTCTTACACCACACACATATTTTATGTTACTTCTCTGAAAAAAAAAAAAAAAAAGAGGGAGGGAAAAGAAAAGAGCAAGACTGACTTTCTTTCATGTGTTCTATCTTATGTGTCATAAGGGTTTCTGAATAAATTTTAAAAGCAAAGAACTATCTTTGACAACAAACAAGATTTTGATTTTTTAAAAAGAAAGCTCATGAAGCTACAAATATAAAAGAAAAAATCTCTTTTTATTGCAACAAAAAAACCCCAGCATTTCTGCTCCCAGATAGGTATGTATTTTCGCTGTATATTTCTGCAGTTTCAAACAGAGATCAATCATTTAAAATTATAACAGGGACAAAGACTCAAATAATTATGAATGTTAAACCTATATTGCTGTACTCATATATATTGTGTTCAGGAGAACAGTTCCACTCTCACATGTTTTAGTGTTTGCAGAATCAGACTCCATGGTTGCTAACATAAAACAGTTAAGTAGATAATACTTCAGAGTCCTGGTTTCCTACCTCTGATATCTAAAAAAAGTGCTGTCTTAAATACAAGTTGCACTTCTCTACCTACCATTTGGTTGAATAATTTCTCCTTCAGTATTGACCACAAATAGACCTTAGCAAGAATATTATTTTAATCTAGTCTTTCTAGTTTTTGTCTGTTAACTGTCTTTAGGTTTTAAAAAATATATGTAACTCTATTATTTTTAGCTTTGTTTTTTCCCACTTGTTTTGTGAAAGCAATTTCTCTTTTTTTTGCTTCCTCCCCCACCCACCCCACACTGGTTAGTACAAGGACAGGAGGAATTTAACCTCTTTGAAATGAGAGTGAAAAAGCTGCTTTGTCAGTGTACCTGCTCTCCCCCTCATACCTCCCCTGCACCCAGCTGCCAGAGATATCCACACAGTTTTCCACACCCCATGCTACAAGGGTCATCCTTTGTCTGTACTGTAGGTTATAATTTAAACTCTTTAAACTGTTCATTCATCATTTTAAGTTATTTGTTATGTACGGTCACCTTGACCTCATTTAATGTCTCTGCTTTGCTTCTGATACTAATATTCATCTCTTTGCAGGAGCTGAAAGCCTGCAAAAAGAAATGGATATGCCTCAGCCTCGGATGCACAGCTTCCGAGTAAGGGTTCAAACCAAAAATAACCTCTGTAGGCTCAGGACTACATGAAAATAACTTTCTATCGACCTGTAGTTAACTGGAGGGAGTGTCTGGCCATACTCACCTCTCATTTAAGGGATCATTTGGAGCACAGACGCAGAACCACGGGAGAATCAAGAAGCAATATGTGCCTTAAAGCCTGGGATCCTTACACAGCCTGTCTCCAGCACAGGTCAGGGATGAGCTGCTCTGTTCCCTGGTAGGGCTGCTGCCAAATGCCCACAAACTGCCCTTAAGGGACTCTAAGCAGTCTATCATTAGAAAATAAAGGCTGTTTGGTTTGGAAATGTTGGAGGGAAACACCTCAGTAATATTTTCTCCATGTTATAGTTCAGTGCTGTTACTTACCAAATTCAGCTCTGAATTACAAATACACTTGTAAAGATCAGGCCTGTATCTTTCTCAAAGCAAACCATTCATCAGAAAAGGTCACCCACCTCTGGCTTCAGGGGGCTTTTTGGCAGGAAGACTGCACTGACCCTCAGGAACTGAATCAAATTCATTTATACAAGAAGAAGTTAGATACTGCAGGCAAACACCAAAATGCCTAGTCTCTCCCTTAGGACTCAGCACAAAGACTAGCAAATAAAGAAAATACCTTCTTGTTAACTGCAGAGGACTCTAAAGCTGGCTCAAAGCTGTTAGTGAAAGCAAAGGCAAAGCAAGAGAAACCAGCGGATAGGAAAACAGAGCAACTCCAATAATGCATTTGTGGGAAACTTTTCACCATCTGTATCACTGTGCTCATCCCATTCCCTATTGTTCTTGTCCCTCTCCTCAGCTCTGGATAAGAATCAGTTCTCCCTTCAGCACCAGCTCAGCTCTGCTCCTTACACAACCTTCTTATGATTTTTCCAGCCTGGTGTTTGAGAACACTTTAAATACTTTTGTGTTGGAGCTCGAATCTCAGGAGTATGGTGAGATTATATTGCAGACTGCCTTCAACAGCAGTGAACAGACTTGCTGTCTGGCCAGACACCTCTGTTTTCACTTAATTTATGAACATAAGTTAACAATACACACACACTGTAGTTTCTTCTTTTATCTCAGTTAGCTGTTGTGGAACCACCTGTTCAGCTCCATGCAGGGTTTGGGGTTTGTACTTCTTTTAAAATTTAACACTGTCTAAAAAGGAGCTTAAATAAAAATGTATATGATTATTTAAATTACTTTTGTAACTGAATAATCAGCTCCACATACATCACCATTGCTAAATACTGCATAATGAACTGAAATTTCAAGCATTTATGCCATCTTTGGGTAAGCAGCCAATACATTAATATTGTGGCAATGAGTCAGCTCTTTGCAAGAAGTGCTTAAAATTTTGTTTAGTTAAATCTGTTTCTAATATTGATCAACACTGATGTCTGAAATGAATGAACAATCCAGAATAAATCTTTAAATCTATTTATCTACAAGCATTATGTATGATTTTTTTCAATTGTATTTGAACTATGAGAACTTTCTTCCAAAATAATAATCTCATACATTGCACAGAAACCCTGAATCACTGATTCCTGTTCTCTGGGTTTTGTGATGGAAGAGAACATATAAATGACCCAGAACATGGAAAATGGATTAATCATAATTTCTTGGTACTTTTATGATATGCAGACCCAGTGCAGTTTATTTATTAGAACGCCTCACCATGATGCATTGAGGGTTCTATATTTGGACTGCACAGCACATAAAGATAAAAAAGGCCAGTACAGATGACTAAAACTAAAAAAAATCCACCATATTTAACTTGTGCATTTCTTGCATGCATGCACACACAAGAAACAGAAGAATTCCCTGCTAATGCTGAACAACTCATGTTCTTCAAGCTGAAATCCTTTCAGGTGTGAGTAAATTCCTTCAGTAATCTAAAAAGAACCTAGACCAGCAGATAGGCCCTTATTAGTGCCACTATTAGCCAGAAAAAACTAAAAGAGAGTACCTCAAACAAACAAAAAAAAATTCTTCATTTGGAAAAATGTAACAAAACACCAAGGGATGATATTTCAGGCTTTTAAACTAAGAGTGTGCTATAAATCAATAGGAATATTCAGATCAGGGAAGGTTTGTGAGGATATGCCCTAAATAGACTCCAATTATATTGATCAGTTTGCAAAGTTGAAATTGGAGATAAATAAAGGCAGTTCATAAACTTTACTTCAAATGAAGTATTGTTTCATCAGCTACTTCAGACTTGAAAACTCCACACCGTTAGAAGTTTCAGTATGGCACAATGTTCAGAATAACATAATTCCCAGTGAAGACCATTAAGTATTTTCAAGATGATTCCATAGCAGATCTGTACATTCCCTCTAACTAATCCATACACAAAGGAACTTGTTTTCTTGAAAACTAAATAGAGAAAGAAACATTGAGAGAGTTTATAAAATATTGCAAACAAGGATCTAACTTAGATTTAATAAAGCACTCATGGCATACAAGGTATATAGCAATCCAGTTACTTGGCACACATTATTAAACTAATTAAATTAAACTAACTAAACTAACTAAATTTAAAACTTTTTTAAATAAAGCAACATTTATTAAAATGGCTACTGGCATCAGAAATTTCTGTGAAATAGCAGAATGCTTGAAACATTGCACTAATGCTAAGATGGATTGATAAATTTGGAAAAAGAAAAGAAAAATCCCATGCACAATCTCAGACTCAGAGCACGAGAAGTCTCTGCCAAAGGCGGGTTAGCAGAGTGATGGGGACAGCACCACAGAGCCAGATCCAGAGCCATCCCTCTCACCAGCCACAACACTGCTCCATCTCCTCAGGTTATTCTTTAGTTGACCTTAAATGAGAATGTTTAATTGTCTACTTGCTGCAGCAGACTTGGAACTCACAGCAGGATGCAAAACTGGCCAGGGAAGAGGGGAAATCCCACTGGGTGCCTCTACTGTGCTCCAGGCTGCAGGGGCTAAACTGGTATCCATGCCTTCATCTAGCTGGCTCAAAGTTCACCAGGGAATGTCTACACAGGCTACAAACACACCCTTGGCTGAAGGGCAGGCATAGCCCAGCTCTCCACAGCATCCCCTGACTCAGTGCTCCCCTGCTCCAGGGAGGGACGCCCTTGTTAATGGAGGAGTGCTCTCAGCAAAAGGCAGATACAAATCACAAACAAACACTGTTTGTTGAATTTCTGAGAGATGTAAACACTGAGTAGATGCTCTGGTTTTGTATAGGCTCTGCCTCAACCATATGAAGAGCACAGCTGCTTTGTTACCCTTCACTAGTTCACATTTGTAATGTCTAATGCATGGAAAGACAGAAAAGCGCTCTGGGGGAAGGCTGCTGTGCTGAGAAACAGCTTTATATCAAGTATGAAGAAATTTTTGCTACTTTTAGTTTCAGTGCTTCCTTTGTGTCTATGTAACTCCAACTTCTAGGAAGTCTAACATACACACAGATACCTGATCCAGAGAGCAGGAGCTCTCTCTGGGTTCCTGTTATTCATATTTATCTTCAATAATGGGAGCTCTGTGTCTGCTTGTCTTCACATCCATCTGTGTTTACATACCTGTTAATGAGGGCACAACTGAAACAATAATCAAACTTTAATTACAAAGGTGTGTAATAGCTTTCATAAGCTTTTATTTCACTTGTTATTTTTAAGTGCTCATTTCTTTCTACAGAGAATTGGGAGAAGCTGAACATAAAGATAAAACAGGTCTTGCAGTTAAGGAGAGGAAAGGGAAAGGAAGAGGAAAAGGTGGGGAGGTAGGGGATGGGTGAAATACAAGAGAGAGGAGGAGGAAGCAGAGAAAGAACTCTGACCAGACAATATCCTTCACACCTATCACTGACTGTAGCCAGGCCCTTGCCTCCAGTCTGACAGTGAACCACAGGCTGGTGTTCAGGTACATCACAGGATCACCACCTGTTCAAACCAAGTCTGAAACAGTTGACAAAGCCAAGGCAGGAAGCAGTTACCAAGAGGATGGATTCAACATCCAGAATTCAATGTCTACATTCAGTCTGAGAATTCATCCTCAGCTACTGTACCAGTAAGAAAGGGAAGTGTAACTGCAAAACACAGTGAGTATCCAGACCACTGAATCCTGCAGGTGTTGCAAGGAAAACAAACAAACTCATAGGTTCTTGTAAGGAAGAAAATAATAATAATACATTCTCATTTTCTCCAGTACACGTGGCACTGTTGCTAAATTTCCCTGGGAAATAAGGTATGCACAGTTTGCACCAACTTGTGTAACTGAACAGAAATTTGTTGCACTGTGCACATCAAGCCCAGAATTTCTCAAGAGAAAGATGTGACTGCAGGTGATATCAACATCCTTAACCTTGCAGTCTCTGGTAAAATCTTGACCAAGTCCACATGGCAGGGCAACATTACAGCTTGTATTTCAAACATTTACTGTTTTCTCATCCAGTAGAGCCTCACAGCAATATAATTCAAGTGACTGTGTGACAGACTGTGTGGCAGAAGAGCAGCTCCACTTGGAGTTTTCGTTGTCTGCAGCAGCCAGAGCAAAGACCTTGCAGCCTAATTGCCACTTCTACAAGTTAGGGCTGTACAGAACTGGCATCAAGGAAACATCTTTTACATGAGAAAATACTCATTTATTCTAGTGACTGTTACATTCTCAGAGGTCAAGAAGCAACTATATGTTATGGGGCTGGAGAGTTAAAGCAAATTTGTGCAAGAACATTTTTTCTGAAGCAGTCATTACCACACAATCATCTTCAAGTGCTCCTGGAGAGCTTTGTCCATCTCATCACAACACTTCTTTGAGGTAAGGCAGACTTTGTGACAGGAGTGAAAAATGTAAGATTAGTTTCATTTTTGCACTTCAGACACCAGGCTAGAATTTGCCACAGGCTCCCATAAGCAGCTGGTGGAACTGTAGGCATAACTTTGCCTATCAGAACAGAACAATATAAATAGTCTCAGTCACATCTATTTACAATTAGCTTTTGGCCTTTTTCTGGACTTTATAATCATATCCATATCTGCTTAAAAAAAGTTCTTGGTTAAATGCAATACAGAATACCTCGAGTTCAAGTGCCTGGCCAAGTTCCAGGGCTCAGATTTTTCTTGCTTCCTAGTTCTGATGTCATGTCAAGGAGATGTGGTCTTGAAATAAGAAGAAACAACCCCCTGAGAACAGTTTCTGTGCCAGAGTGCCAGACTCTTGACCCAGTGGGTACAGCCAGAGAATACTGTGAAATCATCCTGCCCCTCAAGGCCAGCAAGGAACTCCAAGACTAAACCCCACATAAGACAGCTTAAAGATATCTGTAGTCACCCTCCCTGCCTTTTTCTGTCTTTATGGAACACAAAGCAGCTTTTTGTAGGACCTTTCAGTATTAAAAAGTCTTAGGAAAAACTGCCTTCACCCATAATTTCTCCTAAACAGAGACTTTTAGATATTTTTATGAAAAAAGGCTACTAAGTGATCAGAGAACTCAAACAGACAAGTATAAGTTAAAATGTTCAGAGGCAGAAAAATTTGTTACATGTCCAAGTACAACTGAAATGACTGAATTGTGGGAAATAGAACAGCATGAAGGTGATAATAAATGGATTTATACCTTTATTTTCTACAGGTGATTTCCTGACTTGTAGCACTCTGAAGTGACATCCTTGGAGCAATATGTACATACATAGCAGATGGTCAAAGAACCAGTACAGGATTGAACATAATTCTCCTTGCAGGGAACATCCCAAAAGTGTGCACACAGCTATAGAAAAGCACTGAAAGTTAATTTCAGGACTTATACCTATCTGAGGACATTTAGAGTAACAACAGCTCAGTAATATGAAAATAAAACCCTTCTGGTGCAACTTAGAGTTCGAGGATGAAATGGGCACTATTTACATTTTGTTTTGCTGCTTTGACACTCACAGATACTGGGCCAATTAAAAGACAAATCAGCTCCCTGACATCAGCAGGGGAGAACAGATGACATCTCTGTTGACTGTTTAGATAAGAAAATGTATGCTTCCAAGTGTGTATATTGCAAAATTCATCTCTAGCTCTAACAGGATGATTTTTCGACACTTAAAACACAAAAGCAGTTCTGTGTTTTTACAAGAAACCCATCATTTCCTATTTTTATTACATCCTATTGCTATCAATAATGTGTAAGCATAAACACAGTTTGTCAGTCTCACCCTATTTATTTCCCATTGAAGACAAAGTAAAAGAGGGCCTGGCTAACTGACTCCTCTCAGAGTTTTCATCCCCACATTGTTTGTGCTGCTCCAGCTCTGCCTGCATACAAGATCCAATGAACATTTCAGATCCAACATCATCTGGCCAGTCACCTGTGTGAAACAAACTTCTTATCCCTAATGGCCATCCACTGCAGACATCAGGGTTCAGAGGACCAGGTGCCATCAAGGCTTCTCAGAGGGCAGGAGGTGTCCTGAAGTTCAGAGAGTGCCCTGACATTCATTCATCTTGGAGCCTGCTGTTCTCACACCCAATGCAAACTTATTTTTCTATGGATGAGACTGCTGCCCCCACATCTGCTTGCAAGTGTAGGAGCCTGCACTTCTGTTCAGGAAACACAGAAAGCTTGATGGATCCCCCACCAGTAGTGGTGGTGTAGAGGAGAAGAACTCCCTTGGCCATAGAAACTGTAAGGTTTTAACCAGGGTGTTTTAGAATGTCACAAGAGCTCTGAGAGACCTCCTTAACCATCCAGGAATTACCCTCCTGTTGGTATTTGATGAATATGAACTTAAGCCCTCCAGCACTGCCTTTTGGCCAGGGTATTCATAACAAAATCCTCCAAGTTCAGGAGGGCAGCCAGGGAACAGAAAACAAACCTATGCTGCTTAAAAGAGAAGGGGAAAGACAAGAACCAAGTGAAATAATGAGATATTTATTCTTAAGTCCATATCAACTGCTATATTATTCTTTAAAGACGGTGGAGAAATTTTATAGAATAATTTCCAATTTAAAAAAGTGAACATTATTTAGATACTGAAACAGGACTTACTTATTTAAAGAAATAAAAAATAAATAAAAAGCACAGAAAACAGGCAGACACGAGTCCAAAGGAAATTATACCTTAATTACTCAAAAGCTCCCTGGGAATAGATTCCTGCTCTAGCATGTTAAAAAACAGTAATAGTTAATATCAAATTTTCCACAAGTTTAAAAAAGTTCCAAAGTGTGCTCTACCTAAATGTACCTAAATCTTCAATTCTAGCAGTTCTGATCCCTTGTTTGACAGGAAATCTTCAGTAACAGTCTTCAAGCAGACAAGATTTTAAACAGCTGAAGAGGTGGCAAAATGTTTTCAGGCTCCATAAAATACACTAAAAATCAGATTTTAATCCAATAATCAGGTTTTAGTCAATTTCCTTTTTCAGTTTTGACTGAGAACTATGAATATCTGTAGACTGTTAAATATAAAAGAGGCAGTGACAGAGTTTTGAGCATTGGACATCTGCTCCTCTGTATAAGTCACAGTTACCTTGCTCCATGGTCCTGTTTTGGACCACTCTGGTTAGCTCACTCCAAGGCAACACCCAGGTATGGTTCTGGCAATAGATCATTCCATAGATCTCTTTCCAAGGCTGAAGCAAGGGGATTCCCTGATTCCCCTCACATGGAGCTTTACAAGCAGAATTTGCTTATTCAAACGTGCACAAGTGTCTTCCTGCCATGCCCCAAGGCACAGTACATGCATAATTATGATCTAATAATTAAGTCATTAAGGATAGTAATGTTTAAAAGTCTTTAAAAAGGGATAATTATTACTTAAAGCCACAGGAACATCACATGGAGCTTAGAGATGTCTGGCCAACTGCTCCACAGCCCAGACAAACAAGCTGCTCTCAGTGCTGGTGGGGTGGCCTGAAGCACTCTGGACTCAAGTGTCTTGTCCTCACAGAGAGAACCTGTCCTTCTTCTATCCAAAATCCTACAATTAGTCCAAGGGACTACCTGAGGCTTAAAAAAATGTGTGCTATTAGGAATGTTCTGGGCAGAACATTCATTGGCCTTTGATACAAGCAATGTTACTTGATGATAGTTCCCTGATTTTAATTATCTTCTACCATTGAGGGACAAAAGCAAATACAGTAAACACATTTCAATAGATAATTATTTAGGAATCTTTCTGCCAAGCTGGACTTCACAGCCAGAATATTTCTCTGACCTGCATAACACTCCACCCACCATTTTTCTGCCTACAATAAAGAGCACTCAGCATAAAAGGAAGCAGAGCACAGCAAAAGATGAGACAGAGGGTGAGAGGATCCCATCATGATGTAGATTCATGAAGAATCATAATGACTGACTGTGGCTGTCTACTTTGCTTCCCCAAAAATACACTATTTCCCTGTTACAGTCTCACAGAAGATCCCCAAGGCTGGAAAAGTAGGCCAGACACAAAAGAAATTCATCTGGAGAATAGTTAGCATGCTAAGTTTAACTACAGACCTATTATTTTTGTCCTTTTGTCCTATTCTGGGGAAAAGGGGCTTTGTTCTAGGATAATTAAATTTTTATAATGGCAAAAGGCATTGAAAATAAATGATCAGTCCAGGTGAAACTATTCTGATTAGATCCCCTTTACAATACCAACTTTAAAATTAATGGAAAGGCTCAATGATTGATGTGTATGATAAAAATTAAGAAAATTTTGACCAATTAATGAAAGACACAACCATTATGAAATATTTAGGAGCTTTCTGATCTAAAATATTGAGAGTAGGTCTGTAAATTTATACTTCAAAGGCTGCAAGGAAGTGTCAGGAAGGTGATGAACGAACAGTTATGGCTTATGGCAACAATGGCAGCAACTCTCATCTTAAATCTTATGCATAAATGTCCTTCAGACTGCAATCATTAGAGCAGAAATACCTTCTCCTCAAACTGAGCAGTCATTGTCAGTCAATACACTATGGTGAAGTTCAAGTTTTTGTTTAGCATCACCAGGATCTGTGAATAAAACAGACATTTAAATAAGGAAATAAATAGAGGAACCAGCCTGTATGTTCTTTCTAAACACTTCTGATTTTTTTTTTCTCAGAAATATTTTTGTTACTCTTACAATCCATTTAAAATCCCTACAAAAAGGGTTTTTTCCCTTGAATACATTCAGAACCATTGTTTCTTAGTGTTGACTGGAAGAAGTCTATTTTCTTTCTACTTTTAGCACAGATATGTGCAACCAGCCTTTCCTCAAACACTGGATATTAAGGACAACCCAAAATCTTTTGTTGTTGCATGGACTATCAGTCTTCACTGTCACTCCGTCCTCATTTAAGCATTAAATACCATTTTTCAAAGCCACGTGTAGGATTTTTTATGTAGTAATCTGAAATCTGAATATATAAAAAAAAAAAGTTCCCTTTTCATATAGGGCATATATATTCCTTGGAGAATTTATTTTCTCCTGTCCTTTCTGAGAATTATAAGTTGTGCATAATTAGTACAACTTTGCCAAAATATTGAACTTCTGACTTTATATGAGATCATTTTTCCTTTCCTCACTTTTCAAAGGGATGACTGGAAACAGAAATGTTGTGATATAAAAGATCATTTCATATTACACATAAATGTAGTTTCTATGGCCTGTTACTGGACTGTCAGTTGCTGTCTTCATGGTTAAATGACAGAGCTTTGTCTATAGTCCCAAACACTGAAGTCAGTTTACAAAAATGGGGATAGCTAGCTATATAAAGATAGATTACATATGTAAAATATGTTACTATTTATACATGAATTGCTTACAAAAGATCTGCAGAGTAGCATCAAAGACAATTACATAAATGTTCACAGACAATTTTTAATACATTATGAACACTGTTATTTTTGTAAATCAAAATGTTTCAAAAGACAAAATACATCTTACATGTCTTTCACTTATAAATACAGCCAAATCAGATAAGAAATATTTTCCATTGCTAACCTGGGCCAAGAATGCTAACTAACAGCACAGTTCACAAGGGTCTCTCTGAAAATAGCTGTTCTAAATTTGTGGTTAGATTAGGCTGTCTAAACATTTGAAAGAGCTCAAGGAAAGCTATCTGGAAAGGCTATCTTTCATTTCTAATTGTAATATTTTCATAGGGTATGACTTTTATTGGCTACTACATTTAATCCCCATTGACTCTGCTTCCCTTCTTCTAGTACTGAGGATTAAGCAATAATTCCCACCATCCTGAGACACACAGACCAGACCAATTAAACTGTAACACACATATTGAAATTCTGATTACTGCTTCCTATTTTGGTTGGAAGTATTGAGCAGACTTACAGATTGTCCTAAATCTCTCAGCAAGGGAATAAGAACTTCAGACATGAACATGGAAAAACTTTCCCTGTGCTCTGATCATCCTATTCATCCATTTATGAAGAGAGTGAAGGTGAGCTAAGCAGCCATAATCTGCAATGCAACATCCAGGTACCTCTGCTGGGTCAGGTGCTGTCAGGGACACATTTTCCCTCTGGGTTGGCTGTCTGTGGGTGGCCCCTGCCTTCCCCAACAATGTGCAGGCACACAGCCCCACGGAGATAAAAGGGTAGAGAGCACTGGGTCCTAAATCAGTTCCAGCAGGTGGGAAAACAGATCTCATGGATAACATTGAGCACGTAAACAAGAATCTCATAATACAAACCTCTTCTATGGGCATTTTTCTTTAAAGCTTGGTGGTGTCAACAGTGCTCAGACACGGAGGAGGAAATGAAAGCAGTAAGCTGTCAAAACAGCAGCACGTTGTTCTGCTCAGCCACAGACTTTTGTTGTTTTTATAAAGTGCAGCATCTCACATACTTGCAAATCTTGTCATCTTGCCATTTGCCACAAGTCTTGTCATCTTGGCATGCACCAGAGTGCTGCTTTTAGAGAGTTGAACAGAAGCTTCAAGGAGAGTTGAATACACATTTACCAACCACACACAGTGCCAGGCACAGTGTGAATAAAGGTTATCAACACTGGAGTACAGTGAGACACAAAAGCTGAGTTTAATATACAGAGTTTTAGGAAACAGATAGAGAGGACAACAGTGAATTGAACTGAGGGGTTTCATAGACTTGGTCAGTGAGCTGTTTATGCACAAATGGGTCTGTGGTTAAAGTCTGTAAGCCTTAGGTACCGTTGCCATCTGAGGAACAGAACAGATTTAGAAAGGTGTCTCTTCTCCTTGTTTCCAACCTCACAGACACAAACAAGGCAGTGCATCAGACTGGGAGCATCCTTAATGTTGCCTTACGGCTCACTTGCAGTCAGCAAGGTGATTTTGGACAATGATTGACTTCCATATGGGAGTTTAGCAGCTCCTTCGAAGGCTAAGTGTACATTTGTGCATGTGTGTCAGCCTTAGCAGATAACTGCACCTCCATGCTACTTCTTGGTTTTGTGCATATTATACCCTTGCACAAATGTGCTCTAAACAAGCACAATAGTTAAATATCAACAGCCTTTCCAGCTTTGGCTGTGGGAGCCTAACAATCCTGTGCATTGAAAATCTGAAGCCTAACCTAGCCTCTGAAACTGCTTGCACCGGGCCAAATCACACTATTCAAGGGACTTACTGGTACCTATGACTGGATTAATTTCCTCTTACTCTGGATTTTTACAAACAAGTGTATGGGTTTATCAGACCACATATACGCATGTGCTTTGATATGAGGAGGGTGTTGTAGTGAGCCTGTTTGCCTCCACTGACCCTGCAGTGATTCCAGGGTGACTGGCTCAGGTGGGGGTGGATTCAGCCTTCACAGTCACAAGCAACTCCTTCAGCTGTCATTCAGCCATGTAATAAAATCACATTTTTTTCCATATGCATTTTTCTTCTGCCTCTCATATACTGCCTGGAAAATGTCAATTTCCTAGAAACATTTTAAATTAATATGCCACAAGCCAATAACTTACCACTTGCAGAATTCACAATGTATACCACCTGGGGTTGCTTCATGCAAATTGAAATATTTGTGTCCCTCTTTCCTCAAGGTGAAATTAGGTCTTCCAAAATTTTCTGCATGTCCCATAGGCTTTCAGACATTCTGTCCATTTTTAAGTATCTTCAGACTAAAAACTAATAACTCTTTATGCCTTAGCTGCTATCCTGACATTTACCTGTAGCAAAAGATTTCCCTTTAAATCAGTTTACTCCCTATTTTATTCAATCTCTTTGCTTTAGTATAACATTGTTTTCACCTTTGAAAGCTCCCCTCCATAATTATTACCACTTTTTTCAAGGTATACAGATTGCAACAGAGACACCTTGAAGTAAGGCAACAGCATTTGTTCTGTATTGAACAATGATTCAATACTGCTGTAAAAATTATTACATTCAGTAGAAGACGTAGTTTACTATCTGAGATGAAGAGTAGTTTACTGGAGATGCTATTCCAAATATTACATACACGTGTTAAATTCCAATACTCCACAACTGGAGTATTTTTTTCTAGGATCAGAACACTTTAAAAGTAGCTTCTTTTCAAATATTAATCAAATTCTGAAGCCAAGTGTCCTTTGCACATTTTTCCATGCTTTGCTCTCCAATTCAGGTGAGTTAATATTGCAATCAAATTACAACTTTGTGCTAAAAGGATTTTTGGCATGTCAAATTTTCAATTAGTACCACAGTGAGAAACATTCATATGTAAATAACGCACACAAATTCACTAACTACTTAACAAGCCAACAAATAACCCAGTTCCATTTTGGAATACATTTGGTATCAGGAATATATCTGCAGTAAATCAGCAGGTGGGAATCCCACTATATTGCACTTACCACATTTTCTACATTCCCTTCACTTGTCATGTGCAAGGAATCATTTTTCTTGGTGATCACCTCGGACAGCAGGGAGAGGGTGTAGTCCTTAAGTACTGAAATTCTCAAAAATGTCATCTCATACCTTTCACTCCCCTATTTTTTTCCATCCCATCCATTTTTTATGATTAGACTTCATAATTAATATAAATGAAGGGTATATCTCAGTAATTTTTTCCCCAGCTCACATACTTTTAAGGCTAGAAATACACAAAATCTATGACCCTTTAAAACCTACTTATCTCCATCTGCAGTTAACTCCTAAATCAAGGTCTGATTCCTAAATAGCACTACAGACCCTAAATCCCTCACTTGTGAACATCTGTTGACACCAGGTCTGATGTGCTCCTTTCATGCTCACCTTACAAGCTGACTGGATTCCACATCATCTGCACCTGAAGCCAAACTGCAGACCTGGCCCAATACATTTGGCTGATACCATTCTCCAGTCACTGTACAATGTTACAGCAACTCAGATCTCCAAGGATAGTATAACTCAACAGCAGAGTACTGCAAATGATTTATTCTTAGAAAGGTACTTCAGGATAAAGAAATATCTTCCAGCTTCTCTATCAGATGAACTGTTGATTGTGAAAAGTGAAAGGACTTGACCGATTTGTTTGGCATGGTATTGCTTAATTTTGCTTTTCTCTCACCTTGAGCAATGACAATATATCAGCCTTATCTGGTTTGGCTTCTATTTGTGTTCTTATCTGCAATTCTGAATTATCATATAACTGCAAACTATTATATTTTGGCTGCAAAGAGGTAGGAAAATCATCCTACCATAATTTCTAAAATTTATGGGATCATGTTCAGTGCTTTTAAATGTTTAAAGAAATTATTTTTAAAGTCACTCAGATCCTGGAACTAAATTTTACATTACATTGTTCATCAAGGAATGCTTGTGGCAAATGGATTGCAAAATGCTTCCCTTCAATATATCATGTCCACCATCAAACTAACAAATCTGTCAGAAGTAGTGATAAAACACCTGGAGAAAACTTAGACCAAAGGTAGAAAAAACAGACACTTTGCTCTGAAGCGGAGATATAAAGAATATTGGGATGCCACCTCTTTTTAAGACATTTCAGCTAAAATAACTATAGTTTTAGCTAGAATATACAAGAGCATATCATGAGAAACTGTCAGCGAAATCAAACCTTACCCTATTTTGGGTTTCATTAAGATAAGACAGTACACCAATTCTTCCTCAGCATTTTGAAAGCAATTATCTCTTGTGATTATGGTAATATGCAGAGGCAGAAGAAACACAGGGTAACTCTTTTTAAAAAGATGAAGTGAATCTACATGTTATTAAATTCAAAATCCCCATGATATTGAACTCACCTCAAAAACAACAGGTCAATATGACTGCTTTTATGGCAACTGGAATACTACTGAGCTACCTCCACTTACTACGTTCATGCATTCACCAGAGGGCTGGGTTAGAAACTGTCTCTATTTACAAATATGCATGGAGTTATCATCATGCAAGAAGAGATCAATACGTGCATTGTGATTAAAGTGATCTGAAAAATCAGCTCCACCATCTCCTAACTCATTCATAGCTTGAGGTCATTCATTCATGGATCACCTTGTTAACCTAACTCTTTGCTAATGTAAAATATATTTCACTAGGTTCCTGTTACTTACCATGCCATGAACATCTCCAGTCATTCTTCTAGCAATCCAGCACCAAGATCCAGCACGCTGATTACAGCAATTGGATACAATCCTGACCACTCAACTACAAGCCTATTCATACACACCTTATGATGCATTTAATGTGTAATTTGGGGTGATTCACTATACCCAACTTCCCATCTTTATTGCTTTTCTAGTATGTAATTTGTAACCTATGACCATAAAGACAAAAGAGTCCTTTGGACCTGTTATGTGCTCATAATGATTAACATTATTCCTCATCTGGCCTTTTTGTTTAAAAGCAGCTAAAATTTATATTTTGTACTGCAAATGAAATTGATTTCTGGTGCAAACCAAATCCACTACCATAGAACAAAAGGAATTCCCTTTTATACAGTTAGCAGGAAGAAATGTGTTACAAATGTGAAAGAATTATGCAATACTGAGATTCTGCTGATCCCGAGGGCAACCACTGACTGCCAAGACTGGCGTATGCTGTGTGGGGAACTGCTCCCAAGAGGAAGGCTTATCAGATGGGTGCAGGCTGCAGGATGTGGCCTTGGGTTCTCTCCAAGCCACGCAGAATGTGCTGCTTTCAAACCCCCAGCCTGCCTTCTGCTGTTCTTGAGCTGTGCTGAAACATCTGTTTTCTATGAGACCAGAATCACTGACCAACTGTTTAACTCTTAGATGTGCTAGTTTAAAGGAATTATCCAGGCAATTAAAACAACTTGTTCCCTGAAAATTCATCTCTAATGGATGTGTGTCAACTTTTATTTATTTTTTCTTTTCACTCTTATGTGAATTCTCAGATGCTGATGAAGTGCAGATTACAAGTGATGTTTTCCCTCTGGTTCTGGGGCATCTGCAATACCCTGTCCCATGGGGCTGGTAAGAGTGGAGTCCAACTGCTGCCTTCCTCACTACAGGGCTCTTAATGGAGCCTCCATCCCTCCCATTTGCTGTAAGCTTGCATTATCACTTGAATAATTGTTCATGAGCAATCTCCTTTTGTGGACTGACTGACACCAAAGGTATATTCACATAGTAAGGTCTTCCCTTGCTACCTAAGAACAAATATAAAGGTATTGTCTGCTATACATTGCTTGTATATATTCTTAGTACTTCAGACTGAAGTAAACAGATATTGCAATCCTACTCTGTTTCCCTTTCAAAGTCTGTCTGTGGTAGATTAATACATGAAAACATCTGATTACCATTAGCATCTGTAGTTAATCTCCCAGTTGCAGTCTGACAATTAAGAAATCTACAGAAGCCAAAAAATGAAGGAACGATGAAACAACACACTTGAAATACCACATGAAAAATGTTACTGATTGAGCTGTCTGTTTAAATCTTTCACCAAAATGCCTACTCTTCATCTGTTCTCACAGTGATGCAGCCAGTATGTATGAAGGCATTTGGAATGCCCCCTCACAAGTTTATATAGCTGACAACTCCACTTTTGCTTCATTTTTTTTTAATTCACACCAAGTGAAACTATTAAACTGATTAATCAGCATGAATTAAGCCGTTTTCATTCACTAAAGGCATCACAAGCCCAAACTCTCACTTGAGGGTGTTTTGAACCACCAATTGAATGCTTTTCTATACAGAAGACAAAGTTTCTTCTCTCATACAGTCCATGAGCAGCTGAGACAGCTGAAGAAATTCAGTCTTGCTGGTGAGCTTTGACCTTTTGTCATCAGAAAGCAATGAAGATTTTACAAAATCAGCTCTGGTGTTTATCCATAATAACCCTTCCAAGGAAAAAAGCTGTTTTCAAACAAGCCACCTCTGGATTATAAAAAGTATATTCCTATGCTTGAGTCTAACACCTCAAAGTCACACTTAGTAGGTAGGGATTACATCTTTCAATTCCTGTTGGTTTTCTGTCAGTGGAATTTGAGCTACTCTTGAGTGCAGTTTTAGATCAAGAGACATTCTACTCCCATACAGAGGAGCCCAGCTCCCAGCAAACACTGTGCTGCCCTGTCCTGAAAGCAGAATTTGGGAACAGGTAGCTGCCTTTTTCAATATGTTACCAAACACTCAGAATGCAGAACACTGCAAAATTAACATGCTTTTCACCCTATAAAGGTGAAATATTTTATTTTGTTATGAATCACACCCAGTTCATTATGTTCTTCTTCTCCCAGTTTCCTCCTCCCAAAAAACCAATAACCTTCTTACCTGTAAGAAAGTGGTGTGTGCTTTATTTCTTTGTCCAGCTTGAAGTCCAGGTACTTGCATGTGGCTGAGGATAAAGCCAGAAGGGAAGGAAAATATTGTTTATATACTTTGAAGCTGGTTTGTAATTTGTAAGGTGTCTAGGGCCACTATTCAAAGTCAGTTTCCTTTGTTCTTTGGAAGTCAGCTGTAATATCCTAGAAAAATGGAATGGGAGTTGAGGAAGATTTCTACATTTTTAGCACTATGGCTGTAGTAATAGAAGCTGTAGTGGCAGCTGTATAAACATAATGTGGAAATATAGAAAAAATTATTGTAAAAGGCAAAGCCAAAGTAGCAAACAGGAGGAAAAAAAGGGGAAATCTGGCTGAGGTAAATATTCAATATACTTCCTCAGGTACACTAAAGAGAAGTATATAATGTCCATTATGAAGGAATGAGGTAATACACAGTAGTTTTATCTTCTTTCTGCTTGACAGCTCCTGCATGATGTTATTTTTCTGAGTATCCTTAAAGTATTTATATAACTATGAACTCTGCAGAAGAAAACAGGGAATTTGAAATTAGTGAAATTAATAGTACGTATGAAGAAATGACTTGTTGCTATCACCATTGAGACAGTGATGCAAATTAAGGGAAACTTGGAAAAATTTAAATTCTAAGCAATATTACGCTTCACTGAAAATGTTATGCTTGTCTTTAGAGATTACTGACAAACTAGAGGAATCACTACCCTTGGACCGATATACACTGGCAAAAATGTTCAAAGTGTTATGTCACACAGTTTTATAACAAAAAAAATTCTTTTTAGAAAGCAATAGTAATTGTGAAATTTCATCCATGCAAGTGATACGACTAGAACTCAAATAAATAAATCAATTAAAATATCCATTAGGAATAGCAGTAAAGTATTTTTTCCAGTGTGTGTTTAATTGGCTTACCATTATTTGGAAGTGTTTCTAGTTAAGAGGCAAATCCAGATGTACATTAAAAAAGCCTTTCATTTCCCTCCCTCCGCCAAATAAAAAGACAGTGTAAGCACATTGAAGTTAGACATTGATGTTTTCCAAAATATACACCAGCCCTCCCCAAAAGAAAAGCAGCAAGAATTCTTTGGAACTTCCTGCAGTGTTGTATAATAACCCCAAGGCACTCCTGCCTTCTCCTCTGCAGCTGAATGAAAGAAGCCCAGGCAGTTTTTGGGATGGACTGTGGCAGTGTTTGTCCACTCGGCTGTAAGGAACAGGGTTAGGAGGTCAACTGAAGACTGCCCAGGTTAAATGCCAACAGACATTTCTCTGTCACCTTTTCCTCAGTGGAATGATGCTGCATTTGATCACCTTCTAATTCTTGTAGAGCTTTCTTCTTTTCAAAGTTAACAATTTAGGGATTTTTCTGGAAATGCTGCTGAGACCATGTCATTTTTTGAAGGCCTATTGAATTTAATGTGCAAAGAAAAACCAAAAGCAAATCCCTGAGAAAAGTTGACGTATCTTAATAGGGAATTCAATTTATTAAGATTTCTAGAAAAAAGCTGAAAGCTGCTCAAAGGATGCCCTTTGAGCTTTGGGTGCTCAAGGCATTGTGTTTCAGGGCGCCCCCAAGGCGTTGTTTCATCCCCATGCTATCCTTCCATAAGTTTCCCTCATAACTCCTCATGGACTGCAGGAGGCTTCACAAGACAATATTCTGTCCATCCACAGCCACAATGAAAAGCTGGCCAGAATTGCCTGGACAACAGTAAAGCAGGAGCACAGCCTTCCTCTGTGCTCACAGAGCTTATTCAAATACATATTGCATGGTGACAGACATGACCTTTCCTGGTCTCTGATGACTGATTTCAGCTGCTGATACATCTGTTTTACATGGAATTCAGCTGCCAATGAACAAACCAACTGGACCTGTGTGGGTGCCAGGCTGCACAGCAGTTACAGAAAATATGCAAGAAATCATCTTTCACCATCTGTGTTCTGCTTAGAGAGGACATGTTAGACACTCTAACCAGACAGTGGCAAATTCCTGAGCTAAGTCATATGCTTGGTCATATCACAGTTGCTTTGAATTGCCTTTTCATCAACTATTTCATCAAAATATTGAATTGATAATTTCACCAAAATAACATCATACTTATTGTATATAATTTCTTGTAGACCTAGCCTGCAGCATTCTTTATTTATATGCATAGGATAAAAATTAACTAAATTTCAGAATAGAGTTCAGAATTCACAGTGGCAACAGTCTGTGAAGGTGTAACCATATAATAAATATATGCAATGCCTTCCACTGCTCTTGCAGGGAGTTGTTGTATTTCAAAATATGTAAACAAATGCTTAATGACTGTCTACTTTTTCATTAAAAGAAAAAAGTGCCCACAAAACACAGAGATTACAGAATGATTTTGGGTGTCAAAGCCTCAGAAGATGAGTTATCACTAAAAATGTATACTGCTTGTACATCATTGAAATAACAAAATGGTATATTACACTCACCTGGTTCATTCAGCACAAGAAGTTTGGATACTAATGGTTGAAATCATAGTTGAAACTTTGGAAAAAGACACTAGGAAAAAAACCCTTAACGAATCAATGCAAAATGTCCCAATAGCTTGAAGTGTCTGAGATGGTCAACTTTGGCTGCCTTTCTGGCTGATGGAGACAAACAGAATTTCAAAGGATTATTCATCTTCTCTTAAACAACAAAAAAATCCTGTGAACATAATCCAAAAAATCTCTCACATACTTTAAGGAGAATCTTGACAACCCACAGAGTATAGTCTGTGTGCAGTACATACTCTGCTACAGACTTCTAAAATTTAGGAAGATAAGTACCATCCTAGTCTAACTGGATATGTTACATTTGAACAATTGTGTTTAAATGGAAGCTTGACAATGGAAATCATCAAAGAAAACAGGAAACAAACTGAAGAGAAATGAGATTGAACATCTGCTTTACAGCACAGAATAGATCACAGAGTCTTTGAACTTGGAAGGCACCTTTGAAGACTGCCCAAGCAGGGGCAGCTACAGCAGCACTCAAACCACATCCAGTCAGATTTCAAGTATCTCCAAGGATGCAGATTCCAGCACATCCCCAGGTAGCCTGTGCAGTTCATACAATGGTTAATCCCACTGTCCATGCCTCCAACAAAGATGTTGAATAGTGCTGGTCCTGGTACCAACACCTGAGGAACACAAATCATCTCTGCTTTCCACGGTGACATGAAGACATTGACCACAACTCTCACTGGATGTGACCATCCAGCAGATTCCTTGTCCACTGAGTGGTCCACCTATCAAATCTGTGTCTCCAGTTTTGAGACAAGGATGTCACGTGACAGTCCCAAATTCTCCAGGTCATGTCATTCATTCTTCCCTCTAACCACCTCAACAGAGAAGGCCACCAAATTTGTCAGTCACAATTTGCTGTTAGTGAAGCTGTGTTGGCTGTCACCAATCTCCTCATTTCCCATGTGTCTATGTGTCTTAGCATAGCTTCCAGGAGAATCTGCTTTGTTATCTTGCCAGGCACCAAGGTGAGATTGACTTGCCTGTATTTGCCACATTTTGTTACCCACCCTAACACTTAATTTTTTTGTGCTAACCAAGGAAAGACAGACTTATATTTTTTAAGAGTGAAAACACCAGAAGACTGGGCTGTAGTCTTACATATCTCCTTTTGGGAAAAGAGGTTTGTTCCCTTCTCCTGTGATTCATAGACTTGCCAGAATATTTATTTTGGAGGATGAAGATAATAGATGGACTTTCCATTGCTGACAAGTTCCCCAGTTTTTCTTGGTCTTGGGTCATCATTCAAAACTCGAGAGTCTGCTGAGGAACAGAAGAGGCCACAGAATACCCTGGGTCCACGCAGATGGTGAGCACCCTACCTCCTAATAAAGTGTTAAATAATGTTAAATATGGAAGCTCTTTGATGTTCTTTTCCTTCCTGCAATTTTGCCAATACAATCTCTGTCACTACCACTGGATAGTTCCCTAATTAAGGACTGAATCAGTCGAGGAGATGGCCTTTAGCAACTAGTCTCACACTGTAACCAAAAGCACTGCCTTGGTGCAGAAAACGTGGAAATCAGAACTGAACTGAATTTATAAATGTCTTTTCTGAAATGAAGAATTTCCTATATTGTGTGCCCTTCAAAGAGTTTCCATTCAGAAATCTTTAATTTTATTACCCCTAACATTCTTTCCTTCCTTTCCTGGGTTTTATTTGTAAATGTGTTCTTAATTATAAGAAAAAGACATTGCCACACATAAGCTATGCAGCCCATTGAAATCACAGCTGCTCCATCAGGGAGGCACTGGAGTTTCTAGCACAAGTAGAAAAGTACGAGAGGCAGGAGTATGTATGTCCACACCAAATTCCCCTCCTGCAAATTAGAAATGATTTATGAACCTTTTTCAATATCTCAGTTTTATTGCCAAAGTGAACCAAAATATAAAACAAGAAATAAAGGAGAAGCTGAAACAGAGTGGGGTCTGCATACCAGAGCAGTCATAAACTTTTCAACATGTGGCTTCAAATGTATCCATAACTATTTTACAGCTATATTTTGAAGGTATTTTTATTTAATATTTTCTTCAAGCTTGATCAATTTTAAAAATTTTTAACAGAGTATTGTATTTAATTTCCTGCCCCAAGTGTAATTTGCAACAGAGGTATGAAATACCATGTCTTTAGACACTATAAAAAATGAATTAGTCTTCCTCCCTGGATTTTTTTCTTTTATTCTAGTAATATTTTCCTAAAAGAACAAAGAAACCAAATAGTTTGCATGCGGAATCTGTATGACAACTATAGATTCCTATAATGGTTTGGGTTGGAAGAATCAGTAATTCATAATTCCAGAAACACTATAAGCTGTGCTTTGCATGGGAATCAGCCAAGATTCCAGTTTTTGCTTCTTAAAATGCCATGTAACAACTATGAACAGCTGTTCTGTGGGACTAACTCAGACCAATGCACCTTCTAGATTAATCTCTGTTTCTTAATATACTATATATAAATAATGATCTGTGTTTGGGTTTTATTCATATATTGCAGCATTAACCTTTTTTACCTGACACTTTACTTCACCTACCTTTGTTTTTCTCTTGGACATCTCATCCATTTAGCCCTTCCCTTTCCCCTCTTCTCCTTCCTTCAGCATCCGTGAATCATGACCCAAAGATGCCATTCCACAACCATCCTCTCTTTTTAATTCCTCTCTGCTCTCTCCCTAAACCCTTTAACTCTTGGACCCAACGTTACTCAAGCAGCTTTGCTGTAGTTTACCATCAAAGTCCCTCAGGCATCCCACATGCCACTCTGCCATGGCCTGTACAAACACAAACTAAAAGGCTTTAAGTGCTAGAGAACTTCAGGATGATCTTTAGGACAGAAATCATCAGAGACAAATGGGGGAGAAGGAGAACCAGTGGGGCAATCTGCTGATGATAGAGAGTAGGCTCAACACAAACTCAAGTTATTATCAAGCTTGCTAGAGACAGCTTGGGAAAGCTAGTTCTTATGGAGAGATTTAGAAATGTAGATTTCACTAAATGAGTACTATACTTAAAATACATAAATTTTAAATGGTACAACAGGTTGTATCTAAATATATAGCAAATATAAAAAGTAGTGTGGGGTCAAGGCAAAAACAGACAAGGCAACTCTTAGTTTTAGCCGTGTTAATTTTTACTTTTCTTAAGACAGGTCTTTGTAACCATTTTGTTGCTATCATTCTCCTGTTGCTTTCTGTTTTCTGCTCTTGTAACATATATCCTTTCTGCCCAAAATTATATTAGTATCTATCAGGTATATATCAGTTGCATCTGAAAGATCAAAACATCTTTTTACACACAGAACTCCCTTCAGCTAAACATAATTTCACACCAGTTCAAGATTCTTCATATGTGGATACAAATGCAAAATAGTAGCCCTGCATTATAGACAGTTTCAGGCAAGGAACACATTTGTGAGATCCTATGAAGCACAGAAAACACTTTGGACAGCTTAAAAACTTCTGCAATCAAGAAAAGAATTGCCACTGAAGACAATAATTAAGGACTGCAAGCAGGATGCTAGGGGAGAGTGAGAAGGAAAAAAATTATTTCATTTTTAAGAGCAATAGCAACCTCTAAGTCAATAATTTCCTGGCAGTTAATGACCAGATGGATCAAGATCTCCTCCAGATGGCCATTAACTGCCAGGAAATAGTCAACTTGTTGGCCATTAGTGCTTAAAACACCATTAGGGTACTGATCTTCATTAGTTATATTCACATGATGTTACTGTTCACTAAGGATATGAATTCAGCAGAAACCCTTAGTTTTAACAGGCAACAGAACAAAAATAGAGCTGAAATAGATGGATAGTTTCACCTAAGCAGGGCTGTATTGCTGCTGGAACTATGAGAATGTGGTGCAAGTAGAAATCACTGTCAGCAGCGTAAGCTCCACACACTAATCCACTTATGTGGCTTCTCTTATGTCCTGAAGGGACCACCCCAAGGGGTGAAAGGTTAGTCTCCATGCCGAATCAACTAATGGTTTCCCTGCTAAGATGTCCAAAAAGTATGTGACTGTTGAGATTAGGTTACTTTACCAGTATTAAGGGGACTAAGAGAAAAATTCCAAGTGTAGAAAGCACAACTGTTTTGTTTTACGGTGTAGATACACATGTATGTTTCTTCCAAGTAATTTCCAAACACTGTAGTTTGCTATAGTTTATAGTTTACTATATATACTATACTATAGTTTATATATACTATGTTATATGTAATTTACTATGATTTATGCACAGTTTCCTACAGAACCATAGTTCTCAAAATCATGTGCTGTATATACATATAACTACTCTGGCTATTTACAGAGCTGTGTAGTAAGTGATGAACCCACAAATAACTAGAGCCTTATATATGATAAAATCCCCAAAGTTAAAATTAGATTAACCTATCTTTGAAAATACTTTTTATGAGTCTTTATATGAGTGTGAACAAATGTATGAACATTTATGAACTGAAAAGGGAACTATTTGTGAAGTTATTAATTAATTATGGGAAAATAACTGCTAATGTCCCTAGTTGGAGATAATTAAAAGGTAGCAGGATTAAGGTTATCTGCCTTCAAAAACATCCAGTGAATGTAACCTAGAGGTGTTTTAGTTTTATTAGTTTTAACAACAAACACAATATTCCTTAGACATCAGCCAATCCTTTTCTAAAAAAAGATAGGAGGAACAGTCTCACTGTATCTTTTCCACGTTTAGTTAACATTTTTGCAACACGTTTTACACAAAGGGCATATTAAACTTTAATTTGAAAAGAGAAAGCTAGTGAAAAAATCTGCCAATTTTCTGCAAAATTAAACACTGCTTATTGCTCATTTGGTGCTGGTGCTAGAAGGCTTTGCCCCTACAACCCATAAGGTTGATGCTGCAGCCAAACTTACCCATTTTGAGAGTTCTGTGACATAATACTGTGAGAGGTAAAATTTATTGTAACACTCAGTTATGCTCTAGCAGAGCTGCCACCAAAGTTTTCTTACCTGCACACCATGAGTTGCATTTTCCCTGAGCTTACTATCCTGAATATGCTAAAATACATTCCCAACAGATGCACAGACAAGCTAAAAGTTTGGAGAGGCCTGGTTTGACTGGGTAAAAGCTATCTTCTTGGAAAAGAAAAGGAGATTTTTTTGTCAATGTCTTCCTTTCTCCTGTTTATTTTACTATGGTAGATTATATTTGTAATGTGTTTGCTGATGTCTTCCTAGAGAAGTGATGCAATTGATAAAAAGTAAGCCAATGGATTAAAAAAAAAAAAAAGGAAAAAAACAAACTAAAGTAAAGGTAGAAAAATTAATATCCCCAGAAATGCCAAAGATTCTTAGGTGCTTTCTGAAGCACAGAAAAACAGAAGAAATTCCCCAAAAAGGAATCATTCTAAAAGTGCCTGAAAACAGATGGTTTATGAAAAAGGAATGAAGGACTCTGTAGTAATGTGAAAATGTATAAATTGTATAAATTGTATAAATTGTATAAATTGTATAAATATAAAATGTGTAAATTAATACTTCTGGATACAACTATTTTAAGGTCTTAAACTAATCCATCAATTTATGAGGAATTGAAAATGTGCACAAAAAACTGGGGCTGGCAAGAAGGCTGGGTAGTCACTAAGTGTAATCTTAGCACTTTAACTTCTGTCAAGTTACCTCTCTGAAAAACCCACAGTGTGGCCACAGTACACTGTTGTAGCCCAGTGCTGTATTAACACAATATTTGGCTGAAGTCATCAGGGTGAACAGTGGAATCCAGGTAGTCTCTTTTATAGGGACCTGCCCCCCAGCTCAACAGACAAAGTCATGGATAATGTTCTTGGAGCAAAATAAGTCAGTTGGAGAGGAAAGGCTTTCTTTTTTTCTAGGCACTCTACATTGGTGTGCTAATATCAAAATAAATTCTAACAAGCTCAGACCGGGCTCCTGAATGTCCTATACAGCAATGACTTATCATGCCCAGATGTACAACACAAGCTTTCATTCAGCTCCTTTTCCTAGTGATATGTATGCTTTCCTTCTGTTTGTGCCCTGCCAGGCCTGTTCTGGTGAGCAATCAGATGGTTTTCCCACTACCTGATTACCTCACCCCATTTTTAGCAAACAGTGGTACCTGCCAGTTACAGTTGTCTTACAGAGTTCATTGCAAAGAATTAGAAAGTGCTACTGTATGCAAAGGCAATAGCAATGCCAGAAACTTAATTTTTATAATGAGGAATCATGACCAAGTTTCCAACTTTTAACAAGTTAGACACAATGCAGTCCTGTCTTAAGTGAATGTCACCTGCCTGAAGCAGGTAGTACACACAGAACATTCTCTCCATCTGTTGATGGCAAAATACCTACTGATATCAGAAGGGTCAGAACTTCACCCCAAAGTTTTTCTGATAATTTGTGTCATTAGAAATCATAATATGAAAAAAAAAAAAAAAAAANAAAAAAAAAAAAAAAAAAAAAAAAGCCCAACAACAATACTCCCTCATTAGATTTTACTGACAATAATGTAAAATATTGATTTGTGTGTAGGGTTGTTATGTAACTGAGTACACCTTTAAGAAAGCCTAGGTGAGGATATTTTACCAAATAGCAAGATGCAATGATGGTGCAGGAAGAGACTTGAAGAGAAAATTATAGAGCCCAAATCAAGTCATCAGTTTCCATATCCTGCCTTTCTGCAATTATCTGGTTGGGTAGACACTTCCTTATCCATTAACAGCCCTAATAATTGATATAGTGTCCCTCATTTACCCCTTTTTTGTGTTTTTTCCAATTATTTTTTCCCATTACTGGCTGAAGATATGGGAAAGACAAACAAATAGTAAAAAAAAAAAAAAAAAAAAAAAAAAAAAAAAAAAAAAAAAAAAAGCAGAAGGTTACCTCCCTTTTTTGCTAGGGAGGGAAGAAAACCCAGGGAAAAACATCCCAACCCTACCACATGGACCTACTACGTTTTTGCCAGAGGGCAGTAAATGTCAACACTGTAGTATATTTCCTGTTTTGAAAATGAACCAGTTTACTTCAGAACTATTAAATGTCCCAGCAGTGGTAACCCCTTCCTGTCTGTTGTCTTTCTGTTGGGCAGGTCTCTTAAATCACTCAAGGCTGCTGCCTGCTAGAGACTGAGTCCTGAACAAGCGAAATTGCCCCTGCAGTCAGATTTCTGCAATAAGGCTAGGCTTTGATCAGAGCCTTCCTTCTTTCCCCAAGGATGAGTTAACCTCATAAAAATGCATATCCTGCCCAAATGTTTGTTTGCTCTCATTTATTCCTTTCTTAATACTAGCAGCAAGATCACTGAACAAACAAACTGCTGAGCCTGGGTATAAACACCCACCCTCCAGTGGCCATTTGTCAGAGGTGGCCAGGGCCATCCCACAGTTCATGCTCTAATTGCAGCCTGGGCGGCTGCTGTTTTTCTTGCATTGGTTCAAAGACACCCATTGAGAACAAGCATCTGGCCTTGGAAAGGGAACAGGGATGTGAAATCTGAACAGTGTAAGCAGACACACGTCTGAGGGTTGTTTTTTTTAATATATCTACAAATTCATCTGTGCTCTGCCCCAGTATATATAACATAATTCTTACTGGGAGCGAAGTTATGAATGTAAGCAGATCTGCCTACAGTGGAGTGACAGCTTTTGTTTAACACCAGCTGAATTTAGATCTGATTGTGCAGACTCCTGCCCTTATCTGTACCCCACTCATCAGCATCCAGGGGACTGCAGAGCAAGACACAGAAGGATCATGCATAACAGAGCTTGGTGAAACATCATAGTCTTATTCTCTATTTTATTACAAAGTGCAGTAGATGAAGTTGCATGGACCATGACCATCTGAGAGGTAGGCAGCCAAAGTGATTTTCCTCAAAGTCAAAACAAATTATCTGGAAGACGGTACAGGAGACAACCCCTAAATGTTCAACACACTGTAACTGCACACTGTCCCCTGATGAAAGACTGAGGCACTTTATCACTACCTTGGGAAAAACAAAGGTCTATAAAAGAAAAGATACAAGGTGAATGTAATGCAGCCAAGTTAATGCTGCCTTTGCAGCCTTGCTCACTGTTATTTCTCAACTACTTTTACCCCAGAGGATCTCTATCACAGAACTTGTGCTTTCTCTGGTATTTAGGGGTTTAGATTTTCACTGGCTCTATCAACAGTTCTGGTTTCTTGAGGGTTTTGGGGGGTGAGTAAATAAAAGCAGGAAAGGTACCAACATCATCCAACCTCTGTCAACTGGAAATGTGCTGCCAGTTTGATCACAAAAGTCAGGAGGACCGAGCTATTTCCACATCCAACCCTTCCCATAGTTTCTTTCCCATAGATAAGGACAAACATCACAGCAGAACAATGAGAAGTGTGTGCTTAATCATCATACCTAAGAGAACCAATGAAAAATAAAAGGCATCTGATTACAATGTTAGTAATGCATATAGAAATGTTACTGCAATATGTATTCACCTTCTCTTTCCCCCATAAAGGTTAATCTTAATAAAGGCAACAGAACCACAGAGTCATATATATCCGCAAAACTAATAAAAATGGAGGAGCTACATAAGAGTGCCTAATGTCATGCAGAGAGCCTGAAATGCACTTATGTAAGAGATTATGGGATGTTAAGTTTTAGGGAATCATTTACTGGGGCTAGTTAGTTAAAAAGCATTAATTCAGTCCTTTGAGACAACAGCCTAAACTGCCTTTTCAACTAAGAAAAATGCAAAATGCCATGAGCAGTTGAGTCAAAGCAACAATTATCTTCTGGCAATGAAAGACTCCCATGGCACTTGTGCTGAAAATCTGGCTTCATTCTGTTGGTAACAAATAGTTGACTCTTATCTTGATTTCCTGAATTCTTTATAAGCTTCAGTCTATGTGGCCCCTAAAATATTGGCAGAACAGCCAGAAAGCAGTTAAGATTTTGTTTTGTATGGACAAAACAGCATCAGAAGTTTGGCATTAAATGAAAAACCAAGCTGTCTACATTCTCATGGTAAGGCTACACAACCTGGCAATGCTGTCTGCAGAAGGGAAAGAGCTAGAGAAGGCAGAATTTCTTTAAATTAATTTTTATTGGTGTCCAACAAATCCATGAAGAATGTGAGTTCCCAAGTTTCACCTCTTGATTTATCCATTGTCATAAGAAATATTTCAAAGTGTGTTCACAGTGGTGGCAACTGCAGCTCCAATTCTCTTTCCAGAACTTATTGAAAATGTAGGGAAACAGGTTTCCAGCCCTACCTCACACTTCTGTGTGAAGAAGGAGGTGACAGCCAGGCCATGAACCATTCCCTAGCACAGGAAGAAGCATTTGGGGAGCACTTTGAAGTGACATCTGTAATATTGCCAACAGCTGTTCCTAATGTGAAAAGTGACCTGTAGAATGGTATGTATAAAAATGAGAGCTTGCCTTTCCTCTCTGTTCTGGCATAGCACAGGATAACACTGCTCCCCCTCCCTAGTAACATCAGGAAACAGTTTCTTTTGATCAAAAGCAGTCATATAAAATGCAGACATTTGCATCTAAACTGCTTCCTGAGGTCAACAGGCCTGATTCAGATTGAGCAAAAATGGGAACCTAAATTTAAAAGAAAATCCTTATCTCCTCCAGTGATAGCTGAGACCTTCAAAACCAGGTGAAATAATTCCACTTCCTATGTTTCTAAATAAGTCATACAGCATCAATGCCAGAGTCCTCCTATTGAACATCCACCTGTGGTCTTTGGAACTTCAATTATACCCTTTTCTTCCCCTTTCTGATGTACTTGCTCCATCTAGCAAGGAGAACCATGAATCTCCCTTGAGTCTACTGGCCATTCTGGCATTTTTGCAATAGTTCATACAGATGGGGTGTATTGAGACAAATAGCAGAAGGAAAACATTTCTGCACACATATAAGTGTAAGTCTCATCTACAAAGAGTATTTCTTCTGTATTAGTCTGTAAATTCATGATGCTGCACATCTTGAACTCAGCTGCACTTTCTGCCTTTCAGCACTGCTTTTACTGTCTCTTTATGACTGCTTTCAGCCAGAAATATGAGATCAGCAGAGGAAAAGAATGCAGCAGATACCACCATTACACCAATCTGCCTTACAAAACCTCACTTGCAAAATTAATGTGAGCAAGCTAGCATGAAACAGTCACATGGACTGAAATCGTCCATGCACATAAGCAGAGGGTAATGATAAATATCAAAGTGCATAGATCAGGGGAGACAGCTAATGGAAGATTTAGGCATCAATGTAAATCTGGTTTTATTTAAAATATGTATTTACTATGAGGAAAATCAAGGTGATACCACATAAACGTCATTTTTAGATGTAATTAAACTAGGAGGAAGGTCAACCACCAGTAAGAAGGGACAAATCCTGGAAAGAGTCTTTCATCAAAAGCAGAGGATGAGAGGTTTGTGAAACCATGTCTGGGAGAAATAAATATCTTGTGGAAAGGAATCTGAAAAACTGATGCATACAATAAGAAGAGGGAGACACAGTGACAGTGGTGCTGAATGGCACAAATGGGTAATAAGAACAGCAAAGTAGGGAGCCTTACCTATGACACTGTGATACCCAAAATGACACAAGATGCAATTTGGAGTTCCATGTGCAGAGAGGTCTCCACACATATCCTCCATATGCTCACTGGGACACTTCTGGGCACTAAGGGGCTGGGAGAAGGAGGGAAGACAAGGAGAAGTTGGTTTCTCCAGGTTCCCCTGGAAAATGATCTGTGTATGCTGCATTAACTATACAGCTGAAGCAAAGGCAGAGACAGGTTATGAGAGTCCACAGAAGCAGAACCTCTTTCAGCTTCATGGACTTTGAGACTGTAATTCACAGGATTTTCAAATCCATAAAAATGCACAGAACCATCTGAGGAGTAAACCTGCACCTGAGGTTTCTGTTAGAAATCATTAGTGTTAGAGATAAAATCCATCATTAAAGACTTTTACAATCCCCATTAAATTGTTCTCATCACTATTTTCATTAATGAGAAACTGCTTCTTATAACATTTGGGGAACTATGAAATAACTGGATGCATACAATCAATAATTTCTCAGGAATCTGTTGGAAGTGGAGACAAAAGAAATGAGGGGCTGGATTCAGACAGACATCTGGATTTTGCACTGCTCTAATCTTTGCATACAAGATTAGCTCTGCTTTTTGATTTACTGTGCCAGTGGCCTGGCAAAGAACAGGATGCTAACAGGAACATCACAGGAGCATTACATTGTCATATGTAAATGCCCAAAGAAAAAAGACTCACATCTTCCACCTTGAACTCTTTCAGGGATCCTTTTAAATAAATGTGTGTAGAGCATTAGGAAAGGGAATTATTAAATCAATCAGTCCAGCATCTATCCAATTGCTCAGAATCATTTTTTCAAGCAGCAACAATCATTAGGCACTCCAGAGGAAACATCATAAACTTCACATCAGACAGATTAAGTGTGTTTCTGTTTCTATCAGAAACTGACTAAAACTCAGAAGGATGTGGTTTAATAGCATTCTGATATTTTATTTTTTAAAAATAAATTATCACCACAGTCCTGGAAGTCTATTAACCCTGTAATTCTATCAAATGCTTTATGACTTGTTAAACCCTCAACATCGACAACCTCCTACACCCTGAGTTCCAAATAAATTTTTGGTTAAAAAAAAGTGCATTAGCTTATATGAGTCTTCAATTTGCAAATTTCAGATCTGCATTGAATGGCCACTCCTTGTCCCTCAACATCAGAAAACCAAGTGCTCCTGGATCTAGTGAAGTGCCATACTCTATTTAAAAAACAAATTAGTTCCCACTATTTGCTCACTTCTTGTAGCTCTGCATTTAATTTTTTAATCTTCTATAAATAAAAGAATCCTTAATTACTTTTCATTTTTCTCTAATTCCCTTCTGTTCAAGTGGAATGACACATTCAGAGTAACATGTGGGACTTACCCGTGGTACTAAAAACCGAACAAAAAATTCTACTTTCAAATGCCCTTTACAAGAAATTATGTAACAATATAGATAAAAATCATCATCAATTAACTTTTATTTTAAGCACAATGCATTTTTGTGTCCCAAGCTCTGCCCTAAACATAGACCAGGTACATGATCAGCAGTTGTAATTTCTCTTCTTTTCTCTCAGAAGAGGTTTTGGCAAGCAAGCACTCATCTCTCCAGCCTTCTGGATATAGCAACAGACCCTGATCCTTCATTTCTTTCCTTTTAGCTGTCATTTGTCTATTCCCACAATGAGGTGATCGTTATATACTCACTACATCTTTACCTGAAGACATTCAGTTGTCTATCATTTTAAATCTCCTTAGTTGTTTTTTCTCCTTAAAAGAGAGATGTCATTAAAAAAACTTGTTTTTTAAGACTGAAGTCAGTGACAGACAAATTTTTGTTTGTTTGTTTGTTTTTGCAGAAGTACAGACATAGATTGGAAGTACTTCTTGAGGGACATTCAGTCTATTCCTGAAATCCTGGTCCTTTCTGAATTTCTCTCTTGGTTGAGTCTTCTGTGGCTAAAGAAGTCCTTCCTATTCATCTACCAATAACACAGATAAAATCAAATAATTTCCTAACCAACTTGCTTATTTCTAAAGGCACCATTGATGCAAGAAATTCAATCACAGCATTTCATTTGAGCTGCATATTTGCAAGCCTGAGACTCATTATACACCTAGCTGAGGTTTTAAAGTTAAGAACATTGTAACTCCAGCCACCCTACCCAGACAATAAATAATGAGGCACTTGGTGTTATCAGGGCTGCTCAGCAGTTGAGAGGTGCCTCTTTATCTTAATTGAGAAAGGCTCTGATGACTACAGACATTGCTAAATAGAGGTAGTAAGGAGGTAAAATCAGAATGAATGAGGGCCTGTCCTTTATTTTACTACACGTTCAAAGAACCTCTCAAGCTGTTTCCCTTAGAAGTAATCGAGCATCTACTCCCATATTACATCTCTTAAAAACAGTTCTGGCTTCTGCTGTTTTTTGTGGCATAACCTTACTGCAAATGCATATTTGTTTTAGCATCAGATTTGCAGCAGAGATAGGTCTACTTTCATTAACTCTAACAGACCTGAATAAGTGGCCATCAGGTAATTATTCTCTTAGGGATACAAGAAAAAAAATGGTGCAGTCTTGGTAAACCAAGATATAATTTCCAATCAAAAGGCAAGGATCTTCATATCTAGCAATTCATTTGTCCATGTAGAAATTTCTAGCTGCAGGGTCTTCTACTTGCAAAATGGTTTGTGTCTGATAAGTACTTTTCCTAAGCAAATCAAGTGAAAGGCATGATCTCTGTGCTGTGAAGCAATGCTCTATAACCTAGTTTCTGTTTTTAGTCACGTCACTTACATGTTGTTGACTTGGTATGAAACAACTGGAGTTCACTATTCAGGGTGTGTTGGGATAGCATCCACTAGTAATAGAAGGATGTCTACAGAACAAAATGAAAAATACAGCAACAATGTGAAAGATGACTCAGGAGACACCTCTTCATAACATGAATGCCTCTGATGGTATTCATAGCACTTCCTTTAAAGCTATCCCACAAAAATCCCTTCTATCATGCCTAAAGCTCTTAATGTCAAGTGAGAAAAAACCTGGGCATTTTTTTCTCTGCATACACTCTTATTATCTATCTTGAAGAGGAAGGAATATCCTGTCCAAGCTACAGTGTGAAGGAAAAAATGGATCCCTTCTAATCCACAGTCTACAGTAACCAGTTCATATCAGCCTATCAGAAACAAATTAGAACAGCCAAGAAAAGCTAAACATTCCTGAAATGACTGATGCTTTTTCTTCTCTTCATTTATCTGCCTGCAGTTACAGATGGAACCCATTACCACCCACTTCCTCAGTTAGGAAATGGTCCCTCTGTACACTTTGTACTGCTCCTCAGATGGTTTGGGTGCCTTTATCCAAACAGTTATCAGTGAGTTCTGTCTCTGTTGCAAGCAAATCAAATGTAAGCCAGCTATGGAGTAGATGTCTTACGGCCAAAGCCATGGATACCCAATTAAAAATGCCTGAGCCTGACCACAGCACCAAGGTGCACAGCACCAGACCTGAACCTGCTCACACATCCTGTGGATAGGGAATCCCACATCAGTCTGAAAACACTGGGTAGATGTGCCCCTTTATATAATTTTTTTCTTATGAGCAGAGACTTGCTGGATAATTTGGTGCCCTCTTACTTGCATGTTTACAGTTTATTTCTTCCTATACAGTTTATTTTCTTTCAACAATGCATTATTTAGTCCCAGCCTAACGTTAGCCTCCAAAAAACTACATCAGGCCTGTGGTTTTTACATAAGAGGCTTTGCTGCCTTTCTGAAAGGATAGTGAAGAAAGAGAAGCACCTGGACAGATAGTTTATCTGGTTTGAAGAACATGTAAAATAGAGAGAGAATCTTCTTTTCCTATCAATTATTCAGAGATCTCCAGATGTTCAGGTTTTCTGTAGAACCCTACAAGCTTTACAGGAAACAAAAAACCAACAAGGTTTCATACTGGATACAACTACAGCCTAGAGATACCATTTGTTTGAAGAATACCTCTGATCCATCCTCACTGAACTGGAGGCAGAACAGTATGACAGGCAGTTTTTTAGGGCACTCAAAATTAGCACAGACAGCTTCATCTTCTTGCAGTGGGAAGGAGGAAAGCAAAAGGATTTACGAGAAGGTATAATGTGATAAGCACGTTTCCTTACATATGCTATTTATTTTGCACAGATCCTCTTTCTAATTCTGCAGGCTCTCTCCTCAACAGCCACTGCCTGAATGGGCTCCTGGGCTGAACTCCCTTGGGCTGGGCACTGCAGACGTGTACGTCAGACAGAGGCACTTGCACGCCCTTGATCTGCTACAGAGCTGTTGGGATAAAAGGAGGGGATGAATGCAGGGGCCAAGGTCAGGGCTGAAGATGGGAGTAGGAGGGTGGAGCAGGAGCCTGGACACTGGCAAGCTGTCCTGAAATATTTGGTTTTCCTTCCCAACTTTTTCTGATTAAAATATCCTTCTAGTTCGCAGCAAAGACAAAACCTCATTTTCCTTTGGCCAGATACACTTCTGTTGATCACAAAGGCATTCTTTCCTACCTAAACCTTCTATAGAGAAAGTGACTTTTCTATCTAAATGTGTGCAATCAATCACTAATAATACATTGTAATCAAATCCCAATTTATGAGTGAAAATAAGCATCTTTACTGATTCATGTTCAAAACCTCTTACCCAAAAGACAGGAAAGATTGAATCCTTTGTTTTAATTTCTCAGAAACAGCAAGTAAAACATGAAAAAAACATTTTTTTATTGTGCTTCCTTTCTTTTGACAAAAGGCAAATGTTGCTGCAAGAAAGCTACTAAGATAGGAAATTACCTAAGCAGGTGAACTTAAAAGTTTTCTTTCTCTTTCTTATTATTTAAATTTTTCCACTGCATACTACTCTAGTACACTACTGAAATTTTTCCAAGACAAGTTCCTATTTGACCAGACATTTGGAAAAAAATATGGGTTTGGTTGTTTTTTTTTTTCACTTCTAAAAAGAAGCATATAAGGTTGCTGTCTTTCTCACATGACTTTCATTGCTATGAGTTACAAGCATGAATTAAGAAAGAAAACTTCTCCTAAAACTCAGTGGAAGTGAATTTATACTGAAATATATTTACCGTATACATCTTTCAGTGATAAATACACTGAAAATCTAATCTGCTAATACAAGACTTTACGTTGTCTATAAACAGCCTTTATATTTCTTAAGGAAAGAAAAACTTCAGGTAAAGTAACATGAAATGTTTGACACCAGGTGGTTGTGTCACCTTCCAAAGGGGCTTTGACAGGTGGGAGAAATGGGCCAAAAGGAACTTCATGAAGTTCAACCAGAGAAAGTGAAAACCCTACACTCAGAAAGGATCAACCCTGAGGCAAAAGTATGTGGACATGACACAGCAATGGGTGCTTGCAGCCTGGAAAGCCAAACATGTCCTGGGCTGCAGCAAAGGCAGCACACACAGCAGGTCAGGAGAGAGGATTCTCCCCCTCTACACCACTCTTGTGAGACCTCACCTGGAGCACTGCATCTACCTCTGGGATCATCAATAGGTCACTGAATTTTAGAAGACAGAAGTGGAGGAATGCCATAAAACATTTTGCAATGTAGGAGAGACTCACAACAACATACTAAAAGACAAAGTATGGTGTGGTGACATAGGTAGAAAACTCACAGTATGAAAGGCATGAAAAACACTCTATGCTCCTTCAACTGTAGAGAGCACATTAAAGGAAGCAGGTGGAGAAAAATGAACACTAGAATTGCATTTGGTATGAGGAATATAGGTGAGGCTTTCACCTGATTTCAAGGTAAATTAGGTATACAATCACTTGATATCTATTACCTCTTGATTTTTCTGTGTTGGCACAGTGAGTGGAAAAATACCAGAGAAATGTCAATGAGGTTTAGCAGATCAAGAAATCATGACAATGCACTGCTGGTGGGCATTTAAGCAGCTCAAATATAAAGATTTTTAGTAAAGCAAGGCATGTTGAGAATTCATCTGGAATGCAAACGTGCTACATTTATGAGGGCAGAATACAATCCTTTGGCTGTCTTCAATAGCTGGTTGCAACACACCAGGGAAATATGGTAACAAAGACCTGCAATATTTTTAGGCTGCAACGTCTTCATCAATTCACGAGGCAGATGAAGCCTCTTAAATATCAAGTGCTCCTTTCTGTCAAAATTTCCTTACCTGTAAAAAGCTTAGCTGCAGTTTACATGTCCACTGAAATTTTCATAAGCCACAGAACCTCTAATGGTAAGCAACCTTAGAGAACAAGTGATACAGATCAACTCAATGAGTGCTACTTACATTCAGAATGATCACAAACACAAATACTTTATACTAAGAATAAAAATACCTATTCTAATAGAAAAGGCAGGGTATAAAAGAAATAGTCTATTTCTTTGTAGCAAACAGCTGAAGTAAATTTCTGTGGTTTTCTGCACCTTATGTGAAGAACTACACTTTTTGGATTTGCTTTCTTTATTCCTCTCATTTCCTCATTTCTTTTTATTAAGCCTTTCCACCTTTTATGCTTTTTTTTAATTTTTACATCCTTAAACTTTCCTCTTTTTGTTCTGTTTTGTTTTGTTTCTAGGACAGGAGAAAGAGGAGAAGAAATTAGCATGGACCTTAAAAACCACAGTTCTACAGTTTGTGTTACAGTGTTAGTGCAAAACCCACACATTTTCCTAAGACTGTCCTCAATGAGGAAAGCAGAAGTACCACAGCACAAGCCATGGTCAATTTTTCCTGCAGCAGCATATTGAAGAGAGCACTGCCAAGACATCTGCAGAGGAGTGTGCAGATCTGGCTGTTCCTACAAGCACATAATACTCACTTTGAGGTTTTCAAAGAACTGCAAATTAAATCTGAGTGAACCAGCTGCTGAACTCTCTGGTTAGCTGGATTGTAACTGCTGAGGCAAGAAATACCTTCCACTGGCCCAGCATCTCTGGGCCACAGTGGGTTTCAGCTGCCAGCTGGGGATAGGGTCACACATCTCTCTACCTGCTTTTGCCCACCTCAGACGAGCCTCAACATCCAAAGCTAAAAAATAGTGTTGTGCTATCTTTTTTCTGACTCAGTTTCAAAAAAAAGAAGTTGCAGTTTGAGCAAAACTTAGGTCAAATGAGCTACAGATCTGGAACAATAAAGCCAAGAATTGAGAAACTCCATGAGTAAAATTAAATGGGAGAGGAGGAGATCAGAATTCAAATATGAAGGAGCATATATGGGCACCTAGAAGCCCAGAATAAAGAGCTAGTTAAACCAAATATAATTTCCCATCAAGAAACTGACACAATGGTTATCAAAAAGCCTCTGTCCACTTCAGGTGAAAGCCTCAGTACAGTCCATCCAAAACACTTATAAACCATAATTCAGACCTCCAGAAATCATGCTGCTCTAATAAAATATATGTGCATTTTCAGACATTGCATACTATGTCCAATTATTTTTCCAGGAAGTTCCTAGCTTCAGTGTGTAAGTGAACAGTTCAAAAGTCATTACAAAAGGGAAGCAGCAAACAACGGTCACTACTCTCCATATGAGGAAAGCTCCAGCTATCACACCTAAATTCCCCACACACCAGGCAGGTGGGTATTTTAGGCAAGCTCTCCTGTCTCCTCTAATCTCATCTGTTTTCTGCACCTTCTCACGCCCCCTGCTCCATCTCCTCAGTCTGTCTGCACACTTGCATTGCACCATCCCTCTCACACTGCATCCCACTTATCACAACTCCAGAATGAGGTTTTCCTTTTTGTTTGCTTGTTTTGTTTCAGTTTTTTAAAAAATGAGTTGTAAGTGCCTTTAAGTGATAAAATAAATGACAGCCATCCTGGCATTCTGACTCCGCTGAAAGTGATGGAAATGTGCAGTTATTTTGAATGAAGAAATAAAAACTGAGAGGGAGGTCAGGAATAAGGAAATTACATGTAAATTAGGGACAAGTCTCAGTGTCTCTGGACTAAATTCAGATACATGTCACAGAAAAGAAAAACTATGTGCTCACTGCTCATTTATGATGAGTGAATTTGGTTGAGAATATTTTTTTTTATTTATGAAGATGAAGAAAAGTTCTTTCAAAATATTAAAAAGCAGTTTCTGCAAGATGTCTGCAAAACGATCACAACCTCAACAAAAAAAGTCTGTGTTTTTTTACAGACATGCATTTATTTATGTGCTATAATGCAGTTGTATAGTATTTTGTACAGCTCTGAGTTAATTTCAGCATTTGCATAAAAAGGTTGCTGAAAGTCAAATTTTAAGGACAGTTAATCCATCTCCAGTATTACATATACATTAATATTCTTACTCAACTCATGTATAGTAAAGGTTATAGTAAAACTCTCTTTCCTTTTTATCAAAGAGCTTCAACTTGAATTACTTCTAACATTTATCCTGGACATATAAAAAGTTACTTTAAAGTATAACTCAATTGCAGGAGTAGTGCTAACACTTTTAACTCTCTAAAGTTAGAATTTTGCAGTTCATGGTGTTTGCACAATAAAATTCATCAAGTGAAATGCAGCCTCTTCAGGATATGTATTATTTTACATAGAACTTGGTAATTTCCATCTAATCCTTCTCCTGTTTTCAGTACAAACCACTGTTTTTACTTGGATTAATTTTGGAAGACTAAAAACCACTGTTTCAACACAAAAAAATAATCTGTGTATATTATCTCCCAGTTAAAACAATGCTTTTCATTCTGAATTGTAATCTGTAATACTGAATCATTATTTAATGTCACCCTAGTAATCAAAAAGCAGCATTTCTCCAGTGAGTTTCCACCTTTTTTCCATCTGAATTTTGGATGCTGTGTCTTGTCCACTTAGTATAAAAATTTATTTGCCTTTAAATTTACTGAGACACAGTTAATATGTGCTTCCTTTGATGTTTGAATGATTTAATCATCCCTTCTCAACTAAAACCAGCATTTTATTATTTTACCAAGGCACAAGGAAAGCTATTTTATTTATGCATGAAAATTTGCAGTGGAAAAAGTCAGCAGTGTTACATCACTACAAAACTGATGTATCAGGCACTTGAATGAATGTACACAAGACAAAATTTCTATGGATCAATCTGTGACAAGTACTTTTGTACAGATTTTGTTTCACCCTTTCAATCTGTTTTATGAAAAGGTTCAATTAAAGCTGCTTTAGAATTTATTGAAACACATTTACACCGATTTTTAATTAAAAGATCTAGTTTGATTTTTAACTAAAGCTGACTATTAGTCTAGAGATGTGCATAAAGTCAAAAGCAAGAGCTTTTTTCTGAATTCCAGGTGTCAGAACTATGGGCAATGCAGTTACCTTTGGGTCACCTCCTTGAGGTGAGTTTCAGAGAGCTGCCACTGACAGAGGCTGCTCATCCAAGTCTGAAAGCTACAGAGCCCCAGAAAAAGGCTACTCATGCCTCTGAGCAGGTGACCCTGGATCCCTTGCTGAAATGAGATGCTACTGAGAGAAGACAGCAGAGAAAAGATCCAACAGGAAAATTTTACCTCTTTTGCAGAGGCATTCAAAACTGTATAAGGCTGACTTCAAGCACCCATTGCTCCTCCACAAGTATTAGCTCTGCAGAAGAGTTGCCCCTGGCTGTGCTCAGGTGTTTCAAAATGCAATGTACAACTAGTACAATCTGCAGATGCCTTAGGCACCACTTACTCTTGTCAGCAAAGCCTCTGCTGAGTTTAAAGCAAGTGCTGTATGAAGATGATCAGATAGAGCCAATTCTTCACCCTGAAACAGTGCTTGGTCTTAACCATAGCATTTACTGCAATGAATGAGCTTAACCTCCAAATGGAGACTACTATTCATTTTATAGTTGAATAAAGTTTTACACAAATTCTGTTACATAATAACCAAATCAGACACAGACATCATATAGTAGTCTCCCAGGAACTCAGAATGCTCTGCCCACAAGAAGATTTATAGACCTAACCAGACCTTCATTTTCTGCCTTGAAGATTCTGCCATATTAAAAAAGGTGGAGAAGGAGGAATAAAAACCACTTCAATAGTAACTAAAAAAAAAAGAGTGTTTTTGCCAATGGAAAATATTTGTTTGGGGCAGTGTCAAGGAAAAAAAAAGAAACCTTAAGTCTTAACATAATTTAAAACCAGATCCTCCTCAGAGGAATGGAAAAAGAAAAAAAAAAGAAAGCTTGTCCTGAGGCAAGGGATGAAGGCACACTGCAATATTTCCAACTAAAGGTCGCTGGTCCCATGACCATCCTCCTACAAACACACACTGCTGCTCTGAAACAACACAAGGCTCTGGGCACAAATGAAGCGAGACTAATTCCATGAGATTTATTTTCCTGTAGAAGAATCCAATCAATGCGTCTCACACTAATACTGCTCTGACTGTATTTGCTTTTAGAAAGCGTGGCTGGGACGTGGAGGCACAGAGCAGGAGCCAGCAGGATTAGAGAGTCTACTCTGATGGGTAACAGCAGGACGGCTTCTCCACCTCGGGATGGGTTTTGAGCAGCAGAGAGGGAGCATCTCCCCACTCCTCAGATCCTTGTTTAACACTGCATCAAAATTCCCAGCCCTTATCAAGAAAATGCACCTTCTTTTTAGCACACAGCAATGAGTTTATGGTGAAGACCACAGTTATGTTAGTACAACTGAGAGGGTTGCAGGAATCAGAGAGAACGGCCAGGAGATGAGAAAGGGCAAAAACTTCTTGTCTCCAAAGAAAACACACACAGAGCACCCTCCTGAGAGCTCAGCTGGCTTCAGCCAGGCTCCTGGCTCTCCAGAACTACTTCCCAGGCCCTGGCCCAGCACATCTGCTCCCTCTCAGCATCAGCTGCATTTGCCATAGTAATGTGAATTTCACAATACTGTTTTCTGATAACCCTTCTGCTCTGGTACAAAGAAAAATACTCACACATTAAAAAACAAACCAAAAAAGCATTTGTGCTATGAAAGACAAGTTTGAAAATGTGAACCCTGATGACTCGACACATCTAGAAGCAAAAATGCTGCATGAAATCATCATTTGTTAATGGGCTGATTTCACATCTTTGTGGACAAACACAATAGCACAAAGTTCTCTACCTGCAATAATCCTGTGTAAATTTGACTAGGTAGGACACAAGGTTTCTTTCCCCCAATTTGTCAGTGGTTTCTCCCAAAGACAATCAACTTGGTCCTGTCAATACAATGTAAAAGCAACTCTAAATAGAGGTGGTTTTCTCTTTATACACACAGGTTCCCACAGCAAAGCAAAAGATTATGGAATTAAAAGGGAGGCCATTGGCTTTATCTACTCCCAGACAGAACAAACAGATTAATGAAGTCTGCTCTCCTCTGCCATGCCCTGCCACCAGCACTGTGTCAGAAGCAGTGTCATGACATGTGGTGAGCTGCCACAAGAGCTTGCTCTTGCCAGCTGCACACTCCCTGCTGTCTTGTTTGTGCCAGTTTTTATGGTGTTCCTCAGAGTTCCCTGTGAGCCAGTGCACCTTACGCAATGCACAGAAACAGCCTGGCAGTAACTGATGACACCTCTGTTGTTCTAGTGAGTCAAAACAGTGCAGCACAAGGTGAGCCACTAACCAACAGCCTCTGCCAAGGAGAAAGCAGTCTGAGTGATCCTGCATAGATCATTTTGTCCTTTACCTCAGCTTTCCCTGTTCAGAAATGAGAGTCATTTAGAAAAAGGCCTGATATTAGAAACGGTGATTTTGTTCTGAATGTTCACCAGTTGTTTTGGCCAGACTTGTTTTTGTTTTCCCATGTTTTCAGTATCCTGTAGCTCACTAGAAGCCAGTCACTTGTTAATTGGAGGCTAAGCAGGAAGAGGTGAGCAGCCTCTTCTCACAGCATTCCCACTGTGACCAGCAGGGAGCTGCTCCAGCACACAAGGCTCTGGCCAGTGTTGCACAGCATCTGCACTGGGGCTGCATCAGCCCCTGCACAGCTGGCTGAAACTCTTCCAACACAGAGCTTCTTCTCTGCTGTATAAACCTGCACGAGGTTTGGGCACAACATTGCTTCAGGAGGTGGGAGTCTGAGAACCAGCTCAGCATTCTCAGACAGCTGAAATTCAATGCCTTAGTCTGGATTTTGAATACAAGTAAATTTTATTTACATTCTGTTTAGGTCTCAGACAGGTGTTCCCTCTAGAACCAGCATTTTTACAAAGACAACAAATTTGGATCCTTGGAACTGGGATAAGTATGTGGAAAGAGTGGGAATCCAGCTTCTGACCTTGCACTTGGAGCCTTTCTCAAGGTCCCCTGGTTTAAACTGGAAGCCTGATATGCTAAGAAACTCCTCATTTGAAACCATCATTTCCTGAAAAATAAGAAACCTTTCCAATTCTAGGAAGTATTACCAAAGTCTTCAGCAGCTACAACCAAGGTTCTCTCCACCAATGCTCTATGGACACGTGCACCAGGAAATGTTGAGATCAGTCAATAGCAAAGGCTGAGCTCTCCATAGAATCTGGTTTTCATCTCCTAAGTGAAAACATTCCTTCTAAGTGAAATCTGTAAATTTCAGATGCAGAGGTATCAGACAGCTAGTATTTTTGTTATATAAGAACTGCAATTTGACCAATCATTGATAAGTTATTCAAACGATAAGATGAATTCCACTATAGTTAAAAATAAAACCAAGAAATCTTTTCTATATTTTTTTTCTTGCTATTATCTCTGAATCTTGAGATTTAACATTTAGCCTTACTGCAGCCCTTCACATAAAGCAGATACATCTGAATAACTAAGGTTGTCTTGGATACAAAGAATGCATGGCCTGATACATCAGTGACTGGCCCCTTGCTCAAAATATCTTTCACAGTTTCAGTGCTCTGAATCATAAGGCTCATATTTGACTCAGAATAAGTCATAAAAGTTGCTTTCATTTTAAGTACTAATTCCACGTATTTTAGCATTTTGGTTGGAACATGTGCAATGCAGAACATGGCAGGAATTCTTCCAAAGGGCAAATTTACAAATGCAAACATTTGTTTTTGCCAAAGCTTAGGCTCAACTCTCAAACAGTTCAAGTTCAAATAAGCCAAATAGTGGGATGTTGAACTATCTTTCAAACCTCATCAACAACAATTGTGCTACACTGAGTAGTTCTCATTTTTGTGACATTCAGCACATTTTCTTCTCTCAACTTCATATGGGTTTGTACCTGCTGAATCTCATTTAGAATTTCAGTATAACTGCAGAATTGCCTCCCAGATTTGCTGCCACATCATGCAAGCTGAACCTTTTATATTACACAAATACATAAGGAGGGTCTGAATATGAGGAAGACTCATGAAACCATCAACACCAACAAAATGACTACAAAAAATAAGAAAGGAGAATTAAGTATGGTTCTTTTAAAATATTTGTAATCCTCTTTGAAATATTTGGCAACCCTTTTGAGAGAGGACATTGATGTAGTCCAGGGAGAGTCGATGAAAATGATAAAATATGATTGTTAACATGCACAGAAAGTCTGGAAAAACATGAATACCATAAATTGAAATCTAAGCTTTTACCTCTTCAACTGGTGTTTCATAAAGGAATGAAGCAAAACCAGCAGTATCACTCCAGGGATAGGACACTCCAGGGATAGGACACTGCATTTTGCAGAGCAATAACTAAGCAACAATGGAGTTCCTTGCTGTAGTTTTAGGAATAAGAGTTCTGTTGGCCTACTCTATGGTTATATAATACCTCACCTAGCCCTGAACAACCCTGAGCCCAACTCTGAGCTCTTTGAGCATTTTTACTTAGATGTCAGCATTCCCTCATTTACACGGGTTACACCAGTGTGTCATTTCTGCACTAAGTTCACATCTAAAGATTCAATTCAGTAAACAGGGAGCACATCCAAGCCCTCTCACTTACTTTGTCATTTCACACACTTTGAAGATGAAGAAAAAACAGATAAATAAAAGGACAGACTAAGATCTTTTTCTTCCTCTAGGAAGGGGTGCTGTTATGTGCACATATACTGCTATCCTTACTCGAGGGTACATACACCAGAGGAAGAGTGCATGTATCTACAGAGAGTGTGTTTCTTCTGCCCTGAATTACGTCTGAGGATGCATTGTATTTCCCCTCCTCCCCCTTTTCTGTCCTCACTCTCAGCTTTATTTGATGGCATTTGTTTTACTTCAAAGGGAATTTAGACTGAAAATAACCATATGCTACTCTGCACAACCCTTTGCTATGGCTGGGTCCTGGTGTCCAGCTCTGACATTATCAGGCTCATGACAAACAAACCTTTTGAAATTCTAGCACCCCCAGGGCAAAGAGCTCTCTAGTTGAGCACACAGTTAAGGGTTAAGTGACCCAGCAGACTCTACAGGCTGTCTTCTGATGAAGATAGAATGAAATGTTCTGTTCTCCATTTCACCTTTATTTCTGGCCACCAGACAGCCTCTGCTGCTGCAAATTTCCACCAATTCATTTAACTGAGTGAATTTTAAAGCTCCACCTTGTCTGCTAAACTCAGTAAGCGCTAAACATTAAGAGGAAAGGGAGCACTCCTTTTTTTTTTCTGGAGTGAAAGCGTGAAAAAGACATAAGGAAGACATTAAGATGACTGAGGGCACCCTAACACTGAGCAGTGGAGTATGGCACAAAGATTTGCAAACTGTCACACAATAAATGAGCTCCAGGACAAGCAGCAATGTAACTACATCAGAATCTCATTATTCGTGGGCTAATTACCCTTGCTGAAAAACACCATATTAATGCAGTTATGGTGTTCCAAGATGCAAGGTCCCTGGTTTTGTGGCTAAATCAAATCAAAAATTCATTTCTGTTAATACAAAACTTTTAAAATAGTGATTTTGGCAAAAGACAACTTTAAAAACCCCAGACACAATCCTCTTAAGCTTGTCATTGTAGGTATTTTCTGTAATACACAAGGCTAAACTCATTAGGAAGCAGAAACAAGCCTGAAATCTCTCTAATGTCCTGCATAGCAGTCTTGGCAGCTTTGCAGAAGAGTGCAGCTCACTCTCCTTCTCTGCTTCACTGTGAGTAAAAGTTTGAACTAAATCTTTGTCTCCTGCTCTGAGCAAAGGAGGAGAACCATTACATTCATCCTTTCTACCAGTTCCAGTACCCAGACAACTACTGGCCACAGAGATGGAGACTGACATTGTGATGGTGATTAACAAATTCTTTGTGGAGGTTTTGGTTTCATCTCTTAATCCAGTACATATTTCACAGAAGCAGTTTCAAAGACCAGAAGAAACCACCCTGAATTCCCTGCAGCCTACAGCAAAACAAGCTCCACAGGACCACGTTTCAAATTCTCTCCCAGACCTGACAAAGAAATAACTTAAGGAAAGGGGCTCCTTTTTCTCCCACTCCTCAAAACAAATACTCCGTCTTTACTACTGTGTTTACTACTGTTTTACTCTGACAAATGATCACTGTGTTACAAGGGTGGGCTTCCAGGGCTAACACTGTGTCCTTTAAAATTTGTTTCTGAATGAATTCTAAACAAGTTTCATCAAATTAACCTCACTATCACCATTAATCTATCAAATGCCTCTTCTGTCAGATCACATTGTTCTCCTCAAACATTAATACAAATATTCTATGTCATCATATTAAGCACCTTCGAACTGCTTGGTCTGGACCTGCCCCTTTGTCCTCTAATTAGAAGCAATGGCATTTCAATACTATAAATCTATCATTAAAAAGATAAATCAGCTTTTACTTCAAGCACTCAGCCAGATTTTTTTAAATTGACAGTAATCCCAGAGCCCTCAGGTGTGAGCAGTCATCAACTTATAAAAAACATTTACATTACATGTCTGCTCATTTCCGTGAGTTCCTCCTGAGATTAAGGTAATGTATCCATACAAGCTGAAAAGTGCTTGGGAAAACCTCTCAGGTCCAATATTCACTTGTGTTGGATAAACCTGGTACATTGTGATCATTCACTCACTTTTTCATCCACCTCTGTTTACCAAGGCAAATATTGCTCAACCAGAACTCTTTTTCATCAACAGAAATAGTCTGACTTGTTACATTGGTTATGATATATCCATGACTTCTAGAAGTGCACGATAATAAAAAGCAGCAGAATAAATCAATGACAAAATTAGATGGAGCCTATTCATCCCTAGCAACCATTTCTCCTCACTTGAAGATAATCTTACACAGAGTGGAGCCTGCTCCCTGCCTCTGTGTGTCCCAGGGACTCCTCAGACACACACCAGGAATGAGGTGTGGGCTAAACAGGTAAGCAGCAAAGTCTCAAATGCCTTCTCCCCTTCGAGTTCCAAGTTCCAGTCCCGTTGGTGACTGGTGACGCACTTTCTGAGGATCAGCCTGTAGTGCCCTGCTGTGTTGGATGGAGGACGATGCCTTGCATTCACTGGACACGTGTGTGACATGAAACTGCCTGCCTATAGAGCACCTATAGGTGTTTAGGTGTTCCTTAATCTGTCAAATGGCCTTCCTGTCAGAAAGGAGAGCCAAGGAAGGTCACCAGTAAACTGCAGGGTAATCTGTGCCAGGATAGAGCAGTTGTTACCTGGCTCGGGCACGCGGGTACAGAACACACCTTTGACACAAAATTGTCCAAAAAGTAAAGTTTCCTCTTAAACTATGCTTACTCACCCTCTCTGATATAGAATTGGTTCTTATTGAAACCCTTTTCTCTTTATCAACATGTTTTTTAGCGTTTACTCCAGCACGAAGCAGCCCTTAGAGCCCTGCAGGCTGTTATTGCTGTTGAGCCGTGCCACCTCCTGGCTCTCCCGAGAAACACAGACTGGCTCCTCCGGAGTCCCAAACCCCGCCGGAAAGGATGGCCCTGAATACATCTCGGCTGTTTCCACTCGGACTCTGGACAATTTCAAGAATAACTCTTCCCATAGGGAAGTATTTATATTTATATTTATATTTATATTTATATTTATATTTATATTTAT
>WEIU01006459.1:413583-430745 GCA_013389925.1 Aegithalos caudatus | reverse complement strand
AACATAAAAAATTTAAAAACAAAATAAAATAAAATAAAATAAAATAAAATAAAATAAAATAAAATTTTTAAAAAGAGAGAGAGAGAGAGAGAAAGAAAATTGAACATTTGGCATAATTTCTGCTTTCGTGGTTTCTTTTCCAGAAGTGAAAAAAGAACACCATTGTGCAGTGGATCTGGACAGAAAATAGTTTAGTTTCGCTGTCAGAATTTTTTTTAGACATTGAAATTGTTTTCTTTTCTTGAATTGTAATAAGAAATCAAAATCTGGGTNCAACTCAGGCTATTCTATGATTCTATGACTCCATGAAATTGTCTCACAACCACCAACATTCTGAAGGATAGGGAAAATTTCCAAGCCCAGCATCTGAGATCTGTTGGGGAATAAACTTTTTATGTTTTTCCTGTGTTACAGAACGCAAAGAAAATGCAACTCTCCTCAGTACAATTTCAGGTTTGGAAAAATAATCAGAGATCCTTAGACCTTTCATGTTTCTTCAAATCATAGAGAACAAACGTTTACAGCTGATTCCACATGGCTTTTTATTTTCTTCCAGGAGAAATTAGATTTCACAGTTGAAGGAATTGAGCTACATCCAGAAAAAAGGGAGGTTATCATACCTTGCAGAAATTTGTACACAGCACAAGCCACTCTTTTCACCTTCTGCCCTGAAAAATCATCCATTCCCTTCAGCACAACCATGCAACCATGACCTGAGTCAGCACAAGAGACTGCTCACAGAGGAAGGGCAGGGAAAAGACAGTGCAACACAGACATATTTCATTCCTGGACCTGTAACCTCGGNGAAATTGTTTTCTTTTCTTGAATTGTAATAAGAAATCAAAATCTGGGTAACTTTTTTTTTTTTAAATTTCAGCCAGAGCACTGCAGTAATGAAATGGCTTATACATGCTCTTTCAAAGGCTGAATATTCTGTATTCTGTTTCAGAGAAACAAGGGATGTAAACAAGGCTTTTTTGAGCTTTTAAGTTGTTTCATTTAACCTGTACCTTTACCTTCTATTGCACCCTTAGAACTAGGCCATGTGCTTGCTACAGGCCCACAGACAAGGAGGCAAAAGGCATGCTTCTAGATCACAGGGTGATCCAGTATCTCATTTACTGTGCAAGGGCATATCCACAGACACCAAGTACCTAAACTGAACAGAACTTTTTTTTCAGCTAATTATTTTAGAATGAAGAGCATGTGACTTTTCTCAAGAAACCAAAATTTTAACTACTATATTTAACTGTACTTATAATTTTATTATATAGATATATTTAATGAATCTTGTAGGATTTTACTATTTTATAACTTGTGTTTGATATATTTAACATTTCTCCCTCCATTTTAATACTATTTATTAACAAACAAGTGTTGCAAGGTACAGTTTAAAGAAAATAAGATTTTCATATTTAAATGAAATTATGTAGTATGATAAATCCTTTTGTCTCTACTCATTTCTTGGCACAGCTTTGTCAGACCCAGAGGTTGTTTTGCTAGTGTTTCCACAAGTAGTAATGGAAGTACTTGGCCCATTTTCTAAGCCCCACTAGATGTAGGTTATGGTGATTCCATGTGGCTTCAGCTGATTCTGTCTGGGCTCTCAGTGGTCACAGTGCTAGAGCTGATGTGCATTAGGCTCCTGGTCTCACATGCACGATGTTACCAGTCCAGGCAGTTCAAACAATTGATCTGATTAATTCAAGCACCAGTTAAGCAGTTTTGTAGAGATCACGCAGTAAAAACCCCAGGAAAAGGACCTGCAAGTAGTGCTTTAAAATAAAGTACCTGAAGTTCCATCGCTCCCCATCATTTTCCTGGTCTCCTGCACCCCTGACAGCCCCAAGAACTTCAGTGGGAATAACAAGGCTTTTACATCTTCTATCAAACCTGATATTTTAATTGCAATGACAGCTTCTCTAAGCTATGATGAACTAACTTCTAACTTCATACTATTTATTTCTGCAGTCAGGGCAATTAACTGCCCTGTAGTGCCTGAGAAATTTCCAAAGAGGGGTGGCTATTTCTCCTTTTTCTTCATATAAAACATATAGAAGAAAATGATTATATGTTCATTATTACAGTTTCTATAGTTATTGTTTTATGTTAATAGTGGCAATAAAATAATAGTAATAAATAGTGTTAGTTAATAATGACAATAAAAAAATGTGATGCTATTTTAGGGAAATATAAAAGAGAAGAAAACAATTCTATAAAACCTTTTAAAGAAGTCACAACAGAAGCAAAATATCACAAATCAATTACAAGAAAAAGTTCTTTGTTCTGACAAAATCAAATGCTTCTGATTATGAATATGACAAAGGCATTTGAAATATATTTTTAAAATAAGCTAAATTAAGATTTTCCAGTGCCACTCTCATTTTCTTCTTTGAAACTTGATTAGATATTATGTGTTAGAACAACAGGTGTACTTTGTTTGAGTTGAGTTATAGGGTATCAAATTCTAGTTTCATTTCAGAAAAACACTTATCCACAGGCTTAAGAGTGTTTACATTCAAAACAACCCCTACAGTTGTGCTTACAATTGAGGATCTCTTTGTGTCCTTCCAAGGAGGACTTTAACAAGTAATTAACATTGACATATGTTTACACACTGCCTTGGATAGGGAGCTTTTCCTTGTTGAGGCTTTGCTCTCAATTGATGTAAATAACTGGCTTCAGAATTTACCTGTATGAGGCGTAATCAGTGCAGAATCTCTTCCCTCAGCTGCACAAAGCAGATGGTTAAACTATCTTTGCTTCTTAAGGAATGACTGTATATCACAAAAGGGTGGCTTTTCACTCAAAACATCTCTCATTGGGAATATATGTTCCAGACAACTTATTTTATTTTTTTTTTCTCTTTTTCATACCTTTGAACTCCTGCTGTGAGTTACATCCCATTACATAACTGCAGGGAAGCTCATTGAGAATAAACTCCATTACCTTGCCAAAATTACAAATGCCACAGGTGGGCTTTTGGCTTGCACTTAAGGTGTTTTCCCCTTAATTTTTCCTTGTCCCCCTCTTATTCCCCCTTCTGCCCTGCATTCCTGCAGCTGAAGCAGATGCTTTTTTGGGTGTAGGGCTGAGCCTTGTAGCTGACTTAGAAAGGAGTTTGATCCATATATTAGGATTAGCAGGTAGGGCATCAAGGAGATTTCTTACTACCATTCTCTTAAAATTTGACAAACCTGAAGCTATGGATTGCACATCTTGAAGAACAAAATTATACAAAATCTTCCAATTGTAATACTTTATATTGTGCTAACATTAGCTCACAATCTGCTGTGTTTTTGTCTCTCTGAGGAAGAAGGAGGCGAAGGGAGGTCAATCAGGATTGAGAAAATCCAATTTGTTCAGATACTGAATATTGAGGAAATAATGCGTCCTGCAAGACAATTCTTTTCAGGTTAGCCAAGAAATTTCTTTGATTTATGTTTCTTATGAAATATGCCAGTTATCCTAAGGTTACACTTTGTGTCCCTGTCCTAACCTGACATTGCTGAGTGCTACTGATACTGATACTTTATGGTTAGACACAGTGGTTTTAAAGCTCTTTTCCAACCTAAACAATCCTGTGAGTGTAAGATATTTACAGCAAAGAAAGAAACAGTCCCTATTAGTGAAGCTGCAACTTTCCTGAAATATTTTAATTGACTGTCATGGAATTTAGATCAAGTCTTGTTTCTTTCATTTTTATAAATCTATCAGATACTTGCTTTGATTTTATCTGGAATGTATCTCTGTGATTATCATTTATTTAAAAGCAGAACTGAGTGCATTAAATTCTTATATTAATTCTTCCACTCCTCTTTTTTGTCCTTAAGGTCAGGAGCAGGATCTTCCCACACTGACTTCCTGATTACCATTCATACGTGCCACATTCAGGAAATCCAAGGCTGTGCCTTGTATCAGAAGATGCAGCTGCACAAAGAATATTTGTTCAAAAACTAAATGTCATGAGAAAAGTGCAACTTCAAATCTTCTGTCTTTCATCAGTTTCAGATGCCCGATGCCCCTCCTGGAGCCTCATCAATCCCAATTCTATGGGCAGAGGGACAAGCAGATGTGGAAGTGGTCACAGGTTCCTTGCTGGATGCCAGTGACAGACTGCCCCAGCACAGGCAGCAGGCTGCTACAGTGAGTACAGGTTACTGAGTAGTGCATTAATTCACGACCCTGCAATAATTGCCATGCAATTATTAATAAATTATTAATAAATAAGAGCAAGCCCGTGACAGATACTTAACACTTCACTGTGTGGTCGATCCTAGGTGTCATTCCAATCTTCCTTTTTCCTTCTCCTTCCCACAATGTTGTGACACCAAAAGACACATTTATGTTAAATTAGTGTATTTATGTCAGGAGCACATAATTCAGTAAAGTGAGGAAAAGTGTATGCTGTAGTTTCAGGATGGGGGACTGGGAAAACAATATTTCTAAATGAGACTTTAGGATCCTGATAGCTGAACATAAATTCCTACTGTGATGCTGTGGCCAAAGCAGCTAATGGCCTCCCTGGACATGGAAGCAGGCACATGCTGAGTAAAAGCACTCAACGTGTTTTAACACTGCTGTGATCACCAAGAGGATACTGTGTCCACTTCTGGTGACTGTAATTGAAGAAAGATGTTGAGAGCTGAACAGATGTCAAAGGAGAGGCTAGACAATGACTAATAGATTGGATGGATAACATGTCAAAGAGAAAAGCTCACAGGGCTCCACCACTTCACTGCATAAGGAGACATTGATCAATGGGTGTGTACTCTCCAGTGGGAGTAAACATTTAACAAGAGCTCTTTGGGCTAACATACAAAAGCAATAAAGTGGCATTTGAAATTCTATGCAGATGACTGAAAAGCAATGTACACAAGGCAAATTAAATCCTGACCTAACACACACACACAGACACAGCCCAGTACTAAACATGACCTAAAGAGCAAAGCAGATGTTAGTAATCATCAGGCAGGCATTGAAAGAAGATAGGTTGAAAACAGAACAAACAAGCTGATTGTTCATATTGTTAGTAGTAGGTAAGCTGTAGGAATACTTACTGAAGGATGTTATAGGTCCTTGTTATTTGCATTAAAATGTAACAATGAATCCAGAGTAGAAATATACCTCTCAAGGGGTATTGGGTGTAGCTGCACCACCTTTGGATCAGGATTCTCTGATACTGTACAGAAGCCTGGAGCAGATATTTTCCTCAGTATTTGTTACTGGATGCTGCCAGGTTTCTGGACTTGATGTTTGATCTGGCCTAGTGTAACATGAGACAGAAGCTGGAGGATGAACATGGAAAAACTGAGGTGGAAAGAGAGAGTTTGCAGTTGGACTATAGGTGTTTTGTACACAGATAATGGGAATATCCAGAAATATTTGATGCCATCCTGTTTTTCTGCAACTGTTCTTTAGGACACTTTGGCTAAGAGAGTACACATTTGTATTATTTAAATTTATATCTTTTCATGTGTGTGCTAAGATTTTTTTTTTAATAATAGCTGCTATAAAATATAGTTTTTAGTAAAACCAGGGGAAATAATACACACAAATTATATCTGTCATGTTTAATCAAAAAGTTAGTGACATTTTTACTTACCAAATAAACCAGATGGAATTATTTTTTGTCTTTATTCTTACTATCTCTAGTTATATTCTAGTCTTTGGCTGTAAGACCCTTCTCTTCATGATGTCCCATAAGCTGGACAGGTAGGAGCAATAGAAATTGAGCAAAAGAGAGAGTATGTGTGAGTGTAAAACAATATGGTTTTAGAAGCTAAACTCTTATATTAATATATTTTTTCTAAACAATGTGATTTCATTTGCATAATTTATTTTAACATACTTTTCTGACATATTTTCTGTACAATTTAGTAGAAGTTTTTTCAGGATTTTATTTTTTGTATGTATAGACCTAGAGAGGAACATTTGTACAACCCTGGGTGCCACAATTTCAGAAGGGAATTCTCTCATGTCTGTGTACATGCTTAACAGTGAAAGACCACATTTGGTAGAGGGAACAGCAGTTTATAAATATTTGGGCTTCAGCCTTCTAAAGTTTGATTATTTGAAATTGTGTGACACTGGTAGATTGATTGGTCTTGAGCATTTACAGTCCAAAAAAAAAAAAAAAAAAATAACCCAAAACTTAAAGTTAATCCAAAAGTGTAGATATCAGCAGTTGGGAACTTGATTTACAATTGTGAGACTGCCTGTATCAATTTTGAAAATTGAAATTAATGATATCAGCTTATCTGCTATTACCACAGGTTTCATAATTTCATCAATTACGGAATACTAATAATGTACAGATTGATTTGTAATAGTAATTTAAAGAGCTTCATGTAGCTTCAAAATTACTTGTTACAACAGCAGATAAGGCCATGAAATCCCCAGTCAGCTGCAAGGGCAAGAAAATACCCCATTACCAGTCATGGATGGCTTACCCAAGAGAAGAACTAAAGGAGAATTTTTGCATATTGAACACTTCAATTACATCAGATAACAATGCATGCATGATAATGTGCTGTATCTACTCTAAATTTGTTCCTTAATAAGTTCCTGGTGTTGCAAACACAGATGTGTGGAGCACAGGGAGGCTGCCTCTGTAGGGATGGCTCCAAACAGCCTTCAGCTTGTGAGCATTGGGTAATTGAAAGCAGTATTTCTTAATCACTGATTCATAGACTAAAAGAATCAATGAAAAAAAAGTTCAACAAAATTGAAGCCAGCTGAACACGAGCCATTGTGTGCCTAGCTGGCCAAGAAAGCCAATGCTGGTAACAATAATGGCTACAAGCCATTGTAGAAATGTCTATTAAATAAAAGGCTTATTTCCAGAGGGATCAGGGAATACCATCAAAATTAGCTCTCTAGAGTGTAGGAGACCCCCATTCCTAGAGATCCCAAAATCTCTCCACCACCTTCCTCAGGGAAAGCAGTTCAGGGCAAGCATTGTGCCTGGCCTGTGAACAACCATGCCTGCTCTGCAGGGTGAGGAGTGGTGGCAAGCTGCATTTCCCTCAGGCAAGTCCCAAGTTGTGCTCTTCTGGCCTTGGGTCAGGAGTACAGATGCCTTCTTAGGAATGTTTGTTTAGCCCAACTTTACAGAGGCAGCCTATAAGTTAATGAATTGGGAGGTGCATCTGAGCTCTTTACGTGCTCCTGCCTTTATCCAGGCTTTGCATCAGTCAGAACCCGAGTGTGGTGTCCCAGCAGCACCCGCCGGGCCGTGCTGTCCATCTGAGAAAGGCAGGATTTCACAGAGCCAGAGACAAGCAGGACACCAGGATGCCAAAAAATTCTGCTCAATTCGACCTCCAACACAGCAGTTGTTTGATCAAGGTCAAGAGCTGACAGAGTTAAGAATAGAAGTAAATCTGAAGATTTTCTTCTCTGTTTATTTCCTTGTCTATGTCCTCCTTCTGGACAAATGCTACAGCAATAGCAATATCTTTGACCTTAGTTTTACTGCCCAAATTAATTATTGACAGTTTTAGGTGGGAAGGAGGTAACAATAACAAAGGAAGAGACCAAAGTGTCTTGAGTTATGATGTTTTTATCTCTTAAACAGAAGGACTAAAAGTAGGACTAACATTTTGACTGTGTATTTATACATTGTTACAAAGCCTCCAATCAATTTAGTCAGGTTATGTTTCAAATCATAGTGTTTTAAAATCTGTATTTCCTGCACTTTTTTTGTCTTCTTTTCTGTATATTTATATATGGATCTATTTCCCAGATTCTCTCTGTTAATCAAAAAGTAACATAAAGGAAAAAAGAGAGTTGGAGTTTTTATTTATGCAGTTGATATGAACAGCCAGGGCTTTAAGAGACACACAGATTGTCAAGAGACAGAAGATAAAAATCACAAGAGCTGTAAAATAGAGCTTTAAGAAGAAATAATAATAAAGCCTTTGAGAGAAGCTATGAACAAAGATTTTTTTTTTTCTGATAGATTTAAAAGCAATAGCATTGTGAACATGTAGCAGCATAACTTGTTTTGAATATCGTGGTCTGTTATGCCTGGGTTCCATCAGGAGATGCTTTGTCTATCTGGAGAGATCATCAGTCATGCAAATCTGCTGCTGAACATTCTGGATTCTGCTAAGTCCTTATGATTAATTTCTACTATCTGCTTGAGTTCAGAGAAGATATTTTAAAAGCAGAATTTAAAAAGCAAGGATATGGCATTTTTCTCATGTACTTCTAAAACAGGTTCAGTAAATGAAGCTATCATAATTACCACATCTGGGTAGAACAAATTGACTACATTTTCCAAAGCCATATGATACAGTCAGGTTAAAGAAGGTCAGTACTGACTTTTCATAGTGAGGAGCAGTCTATATTTGGACACAGAGCTACCTCTCTAAGCTCTCAGCACATTTTTACTTTGTCCTTTCATCTCTCCAGTTTGATCATCAGAGGTGTCACCATGCCCCCAAGCCTTCTTTCTGGCTACCTCTCAGTTCATGTCCCTCACCTCTCCAGCCTCTGCAAGCCTTTCTCCTTTGCTTTCTTCCCAACAGACCTGAGGTATTACTTTTGTATGAGGCATTACTTTTGCGTGCTCACATCCTGCACCTTTGATGCCTCCGTTTCTTTCATCGGTTCAGCATCGTACCTCTCATCTCCCACAGAGGAGCTGGTGCCTAAGGAGTGATGCCATTACAAAGAATGTTGGGAACAAAAGGTCCCTTCATGGGGGCCAGAGGGCACTTCCCCTGTGCTTTGACAACCGTGGGAAGCAGGAGCTTCCTGCCCGAGAAATATTTTCACCTCTGCTGGTGCCTGGCATCCACTGTCTTTGCAATGGACAATAGTTCATGCAGGTCAGACCAACGCTGCAGCAGAGCAGAGGGAAGTCCAGTGAGAGAACACACATATCTTCTCATTGTTATGTATTGGACAAGCCCTATGGAAACTGAAATGATCCAGCACATGCTTCCAGATGTATAATAAGAATGCAGTTCTGCAGATAATAATCATTTCTCATAAGCACGTCAGAGCTGAATCTCAGACTGTCACCTGTGGCTCTCTGTAGATGGCAGTGGCACAGTCATGATGAAAGCCACAATAATGCCACTGCAAGAATAAAGGAAATAATAAGATCCACTCAGTTACTCAGGAAATGCTCTGGGGCTTTCAGCCAGTTTTGGACATGGAAAGCTGTATATATGGACATAAATCAAGACATTAATCTCTATCAGATTACAGATGAAGTCTGTCCAGAATATTGCAACAGTCAAATATACATCCAGCAGTGAAACACAGATGTGTTCATCTTGGACTGGTTCTTTTCCCTGGCAGGTTAGACAAAGAAAAATTAATTTCCATTATATACACCATTTACTTTTCCCAATGCTTTCTAGTTTCTTCTGCTCACACAAAAAGATGAAAGTTCCATCAGAGGATGACACTCTGATCAGGTCCAAAAAAACCCCACAGGAAATTGAAGGAGCAATTTAGTCTTCAAAACTCTTCAAAAATTACAAAGGTCTAATATCAGAGGTGCACATCAGCTCATAAATATGATTACTGAATATCAATTTGCTCTAATGTCACTACATGCTCTAAAGAGACAACAGTTTAATCCCCACACTGTTTGTTTTTTTTCCCCATCTTTCTGACAACTGTGGGCAACTCTAGTTCTGTCACTATTCCACAGAGCCACAAAGGCAGTCTAATACTTGAGTCCTGCCTAACTCAGGCCCTCAGCTATAAGGGCCTTTCCACCAAAGTCAGGTATGACCAACAGGAACCATCAAACAGCATTACTCGATTACTGCTGAGTAACAGATCTGCTTCTAGTCAAGAGAAGAGGACTCTTCTCTGAGTGATACCTCTGTAAAGAATATCATTGGAGCTTGGTGAGATGAGACTGAGTTTTGTTGTTTGCAGAAGAGATTATGTGTGCTTTCTGGCTCAGTGGATTCAACCCAGTTCTGTGTTTTCTTCTTGTTTAAATTAAGAAAAGTCAATAAATAAGAAAACAAGGATACATACAATGCCATGGTCCCTTGGACTTGATTTAAAGGAATCACAGTCTGCTGAAGGACACTTGGGATTATTTCCTGACAATGCATTACAGTGTTTTTTAGTGATAAATAAATAGGTGGCATTTGCAGCCCTTTCTCCTGAGTCATTCTTATTTTCTCTCATCCTTAGTTGTCAATGTTTCAAGCGTAGTTTTATCTGCTCTTAATTAAAGAATTGTGATGTCTGACATTTCTCTGATTTCTAAATGCATTTCAGTGTCTTCATTTTAGATAGACTTTTGCCCATGATTTGATTGATGACACCTAACTTTAATGCCAGGCTTCTCATCCAAGTAATTTTTGTAGACATCCTCAACAATCCCAGATGAGAGGTAGACATTTCTGTAGGATGACATATTTCATATGAAGACATGGGTCAAAATCTCATTAAATGAATCCCATAGTCACATACCAATTACATTCTGTTCTGCCCAGGCAAAATTAGGCACCAAGGAGTCACATTCCTTATATCCAACATGCTTGGCAGAGAAACATCAAAAAAGCATGTAAAGGAAAAAAAGTGATTTAGAATTAGCATATCTTTTTGCTTTCAGTGATTAGTAATAAACAGTTCATTATTGCTTGTTGTGCTTGAAGATAACATTGCTATTGATCAAAAGCCATTAAAAAAAACAACCCAAAGTTATTTTTAAAATATTCTGATGGTATATTTTGGTACAACAGTACCCCATCACAGTTATAATAAAGCAAAACTTGGTCAAGCAGTGTCTGGAGTGCAGGAACTGCAACAGTTCAGAGAGATGGCAGGATTGTGACACAAGTCAGGTCTATCCCATAATTCTGGTATCAAGTGCTTCCTACTACAGCAGTGTCAGGCTCCACTCAGAGTTAATTACTCCTGCTGTCATTATCACAGAACTTGGTTCTGTCCCCAGCTGTCTCTCACATGTGGACAACAGTTTTCCCCACCCATTCTAAGTGGATAAAGGAAAAAAATGCATGCCTGTGCCCATCTTCTGAGTTTTGATTAATTTGATTAATCATTATATATGTTGAAGATGTAAGTGATTATGTACAGGTCGTGTTAATTCTTATTGCAGCCTGTGCTGCATCATTTTATAATTTATTTCCTCTGTCTTCAAAATTGGAAGTGCAGAAGCCTGTCCTGCCCCAGGGGCAGCCAGGAGAAAAGCCAGCCCTGAGTATGGCTGTGGCTCAATGCAGCCATGAACACAAAGGACATTCAGCTACCCAGCCTGTCAGAAGCAATAAATACTGTGTATCAGAAGAAAATCATTCTGACTGGTGGAAAGTAAGGGACTTGGAAGGGTACGTATGCCCTGCAGAAAGCTTTTGTTCCATGACCAAAGGCTTCCACATATCTCATCTTCAAAGACAAGACTGAAGACAGTCCTGGCACCTTTCAGGATCTATGTTAGAATTATCCAGTAGATTTAAACATTGCTCTATAAGCCTTGTTTTCTTCTGTGCAACTCCATTTTCATTAACATCCTTGGCTGGTAGATTGAATAAAATTTACAGCAGTCACTGCCTAGTGCAATAGCTAAGGTAGTATCCAATGGCCTTATTTTTATATGTGCCTGAATAAGGGCTTGTGTAAACTGAAGTTATACATTTTTCCAACTAGTTGATTTACATGAATATGAAGATAAAACCTCTCCTAACAAATGTTGCCTTGTGTGTGTTGCAAACCACTTTTAGATCAGCACCATTACAATTGCAGTAGCACAGACAGCGTGGGAGAGCAGTGAGAACTGCTGATGCATGAATCCTCTGTCACTTCAGTCTCTACTCAGCTTTAGCAATACTTTTCCTCAAAGACATGACATCCCTACCCTGCATAGGGTTTCTTATTCTTTTAGAAGTTCACAAATGGAGAAATTCCCTTCAGCAAATCAAAACAAGATATTTTGCATTAACATCCATCAGGGGAAGAAAAGAGCACATTTTCTAAGTTATTAAATGAAAAACAGCTTTAGGAGTTCACGAGACCAAGACAGTACAACAAACAGGAGTTGCCTAGAAGAGATAAGGTTCCTGGTGTGTCTCATGATGGATACTAGCCGATTTTAATTTTGTGTGCTTGATAGAAATGTGGAAGGGAAGAATTTTTGAGCTAGGGGATGCTCAGATTGCTTTGGAACAGACTGAAATTACTTGATCAACTCCTAATTCCCTAATTAGGTTTACAATTAAAAGAAAACCAACAAAAAAAAGCCACTTAACTTGAGGTAACTCACAAGATTGCATACAATTGTGGATGAAGAAAGCAGAACATAACCCCACCAACTTAAGGAAAATTATAAATTGGTAAGCTGAGATATGCTCCTAAACACCTTCATTTATGGTTATGTAAAAATATATGATACAGGCAGCTTTGCTTATAGAGTCTGATTAGAGGGCTCTAAGATGAATGAAGGAGCAGAGAGACATCCAGAGAAAGGCAGGACATTTACAGTTTCTCCTTTGTGTTGAGAAACTGAGACTTTTGCAGTCTTGATTGTACAACAAAAAGTCACATATATATAATGTAAAAAAAATTTAAAATCTTTAAATTCTTCTTGAAAAAAAAAGACTGAAGATATGGATTTCTTGAATGTAGTAAGAACAAGCATCAGGAGCTACCTGTTTCACCTGTTTTTATGAACTATCAGTTTTCTTGTGCTACTGAGATCTGTGTTAAATGAACTCTTCCCTCTGTGCCCCCCTATATTCAGATATACAGTTTATTCCCCCCATTTATTTTTCTGATGGGCACAACATCCAGCCCACCACCTTAAATCTACAGACCCTGTTGGTCCCTATAACATAGACCCCTCATGTCTGAGTGTAGCTCAGCTGTCCATGTTCACTTAGGTTCTCAATTCCATCTGGCAGTGTGCAGGGAGGAGAGCTGAGGCTCCCTGCTGGCCTTGGGTAGTCTGCGAGCAGCCTTAGTCACTGGTGTCCCCTACAGCTCCTGAGATGGCACACAAGGACATCCTTGAACAGCTGCTCCAGACTCCCACTTGATGAAACCAACCAGGGAGCAAGAAACCACTTCAATGACTGGCAAAAAGAGTTCTTCATTGAAGTGCAATTTTCTAAAACAAATTGCTTTCTGTATTTTTATGCATGCTAAGTAAAAGCAGAAATGTTTTAACCATGAGCGTTTCTGTTAGTGGTGCTCTAAAAAGTGGCTCTCAGATTAATCCCTTTTCTTGTTTTAAGTGGCCAGTTTAAGATGCAGTCATGTATGATACCTAAACTGGGAACTGCTTATCTTGTGGGAATGAGGATTTGTACCAAGTACTTACTTGAGAAAGCTGCCTTGGAATGATGGTAAGCCAAGGGTAATCAATATGCAGCCATCTACTATTTAAGTGTTTTCCACACCAGTCTAGTGAAGATTAGGCAACATTTCTGGAATATTTTTCTTCTTAGATAATCTTCTGAGTATTAAGCATAAAATTTCCCGAAATGCTAGAATTAGATAAAGTTTATCTTCTTGACTCATACAAAAACCATCCTGGTTTCATTTAAATCAGTAGGCTTTTCTCAGTGATTTCAATGATGCTGGGATTTCAATATTTGTACTCTTATTTCAACATTTAATGTGCCTTGCTAGCACTCCTGTGCTTTTGTATGTATGTATGTGAGTAGACCAGTGAAGGATAAAGGGAGTCCAGAGCAGATCCATCCTTCCCTTTTTAGTAGGATGACATGACATTTTAAGCATTAGATGTATGCCAAACTATTTGAATGAAACAAAACAGATTTCCTTAACACAAACCATACTGGACAAAATACAGAGATTTCCTTGAAAAATATCTACTCTTCTATTATCCTGAAAGGAATTATTGATAACAATCTCTATTATTTCTGTAGAAGACATTGTTTTAGAGGCCTCTTTCTCTGTCACATTAACTCCTATCATCTGTCATGCTAAGGAGATTTATTTGGAAAGTCTAGGGTTGTTTTAATTTTGGAAAACTTCCCTGTAATATTTGAAAAGGTAGATGCAATATCCTCTTAAGGTCACTCAAGGGATATGTAGTGTCATTGCCTGCTAGGGCTTGCACTGAGAATATTCAGCTTTCTAACTTACTGCACAGTGGAGAAGGCTGCTTAAGTGTTCACCAAGTGACAAAAACATCCAGAGAATTACATATGTGTCAATCTTTTCAAATACTCACCTTAGACCATGGCATAACTACTCAAAAAATGTATATGTCACATTAGTTTTAACCCAAGAAAGGAATTTTTCATTGAGTCATTATTTGTCTTATAGTCATTATTAGTCTTATAATGGTTTGTGTTTGAAGGGACCTTTAAAGATCCTCTACTCCCTGCCATGGAAAGGGATGATTTCATAATCAGGTTGATCAAAGCCCCATCTAACATGACTTCAAACACTTCCAGTGATGCAGTATTCACAACTTCTCTGAGCAAATAGTTCCAGCATCTCACCACCCTCCTCATGAAAAATATCTTCCTTATGTCCACTCTAAATTTACCCTCACTCAATTTAAAACCATTAGTCCCCTTGCCTCATCACTACTGGCCTTAGTATAAAGTCTGTCTCCATCTTTCTGATAAATAATTTTAAGTACTGATAGGCTGCAATTTTTTTCACAATTTTAACATACTGGTTTTTCATTGCAGGAGAAACTCCAATGTCAGTGAACTGACATTGGCAGAAGAGCAGAGCATTGCTAAGCATGAGTGAATTTAGAGGACCCATCTTCATAACAACCAGAAGATTCTTTGGGCAGAACTTGTATTTCCACTTTACATGTCGACTATACCTACAGCAGTGGTATCCTATATATGGCTGTCATAATAATGACAATAAATATAGATATTGTCATTGGGAACATTACTGCCCACAGATTTCTGAAGGCATGAAGGTATTTGTTTTCAGGGGAAGAAAAAGTCACTTACGCAAATGAGTCTTGTAGACTAAAGTGATACTTCATGAAAGGGAACTGCTTTAAAAAGATTTTCCTTGGTGCTTCCTGAACAGATCTGACAGAGCATGTTTGTATTTTTTTCTCCCATTTGGCAACTCTCAGTTTATTTAGTTTACTTAAATATTATGTAACCAGAGAGTTACATAATAATAATAATAAGGTTAGAGGAGAACTATGTACCTACCTTCCAGGTTTAAGGCAGACAACTGTGTCATGGTCTGCAGGAGACAGGGCACACTGCTTCTGGCAGACCTCCAGGCAGAACTTCAGGGCAGCAGGATCCTCCTCTAAGGAGTTACCCTAAAAAGTCAATGTCACAGAATGGACTCAGACATTTACGGCAAAGAGAATTGCTGATGAGGGGAAGCAGATGGGAAATATTGGTTTCCCTGAAATCTCATGGCAAATAATCACATATGCAGGACAAGTCCCAGATCTACCCTCTTTTAAAAGCAGTTTTGAAAATATTTACAATATCTGTCTTTTTTTTTTTTCTTTTTTTTTTTTTATGTCTGCTGCACTTTATTCATCAATCAGCCTGTGAATAAAATGACAAATATTTCTCTTTGTAGCTGGTATGCACGTAATATCTGCCATTCCCAGTCTGAACAGCTGCCTGTCAGAAGGTCCTATATATCCTTTATTGCTCCTATAGGAACAACCATGGAACAGTTTCTGTGTCGTCTTTGCTCTCCTGTGTAGCTAGAGGATGCTGATGCTCTTCAAATAGCTGTAGTATTAGAAAGTGTTAGAAATTCTTGCGCTGACTTGGTGTTAATGGTCATATTTCAAAAATGCCTCTTCTACATAAATGAACAATTTTTGCACCTCTAAAATAGGCTTGGAACAAAGACACACTGAGTGGATTTCCCCTCAAGTTCTGGTTTGGTTTCTTTGTTTTCACCTCTAGAACCTGTGTTGTTTGCTCCCAGTGTGGCTTTTTCTTCAGGTCATTCTGGAGGAATCCTCTGAGACAGTTTTATGATATACAGATGTGGAGTAAAAGCAGCTCACCCAGACAAGAACACAGCCCTGAGCAAACTCAGTGCTGTGGTCACTGAGTGCTGACTGGATGCAGCTGGCTAGGAGCAAGGATGGGCAGCACCACAGGGCTGGCCAGGTGCACAAGGACATGACTGCAGAAATACTTGTCCATGGACCTTTCTGGAAGAGACATAACCTCATCCATGATTTCCTCCTGGATATGCTGTGTAAACACGTTTTCCTCTTGTGGCTTCCTACTTGCTCTCACTCAGTCTTGATGGTACTCAGCCACCGAGAACTTTGATGGAACATGATCCTTTGGGAGCCTTGGCTCACTGTCCTTTTCCTTAGACCTGCACAAGAGGTTCAGAATGAAATTCAAGTGTGGCCAAAGATTGGAAAAGGCAGTTATGTCCCAGTCCCCATAGATGCTGTATACCACTGAGTCTATTTAACTTTAGGGGACAGGAAATTTCCTTCAAACTTCACAGCAATGAACTTCTAGGTTTCTTCTTTACTCCCTGAAATAGAGAGGTGTAGCTGTTAAATGAACTCTGAAAAACAGAATTTCCAGTCCAGCATGGAAAACCATTAAGAGAAGTAAAGCTGGGTAGCAAAAGTTAGGATTGGAGTACCACATAAAGACTAAAAATAGTGCAAATACAGAATACAGTGAGAATCTTTTTACTTATTCAATATTTCAGAAATACTTGGACAATAGAAAATACATTAATCTAATGTAAATGTAAGATAATTGATGTAAGATTACTAATGTAATGTAAGATACATTAATCAATGTAAAGAAACCAAGTGTGGTGGATAGGGCTCTTATACGTGGCAGTGTCTGGGTCTTAAAAACTGTACAGCCTCTGGAGGAGACATGAGGTTAATAACTCTTCATCTCCCCACTTATAATTCTATATCTGTGCAACAAAACAAAATTGCAGACAACTTGCTTCATGTCTGGGCTGGGGTAGAACTCATCTAATTTTAAATATTTATAGTGGGATACCACAACCATTTTCCTATACTCTTTCTTTAATGGAAAGAAATATTTCTCAGGCATAATTCATCATGTCCTAATGCAATCCTCTAAGGCGTTCAGATGATTCATGTCTCCTTTCTGGACATAATTCTGTAAAAGCCTAAAGCCCACTGAAATTAATCCCAACCTCATTGCTTCTTTGTTTCTTGTAAGTTA
>WEIU01006459.1:359732-413573 GCA_013389925.1 Aegithalos caudatus | reverse complement strand
TATATATATATATATATAAAACTTAGGGAAAAAAGGGTGCTTTCCTCTTTCAGTGTAGCTAGGCAGGAATGTACACAGTGGCTGTATTCCACAAGGTTCATTACTAAGTATCCAGTGAATGTTCAGCATTTCTGTGAGTGTGTGTGGATATGCTGCTTGGTCAACAACAAAATCCCTACATAGTGTTAAAAATGAACCCAGGGCACATTCAGGTCATATTCATTCTTTGAATTTGAATATGACAGTGGCTCCCTGGATGGGGAAATGGGAGTCCAGAACTGTCTCATCCCAACAATGGCATGCAGCAAGCACATAATCTAGGAGAATAGCTGAGTCTCAAGAGTGAGAGAAGGAAGGGAATAGAAGGGAACTGGAATGGGAAGAAGAAAGAGAAGGGAGAAGGGAAAGGGGGAAAGGAAGAGGAGGAAGGGAAGGTGTTAAAATTAGATACAGAACCATTGCAAGGGCAGAATATGAAAGTCTTTTGTTCCATATGTAACTGTGGGGAAACAAGTAGTAACCATCAGATTTCATTGAAATATGCTGCAGGAACCTCCAATGGGCTGGGAGCCTGCACTGCATATCCCAGGTGCTAAGGAGAGAAAAGCAAGCTGAGGCAAATGTAAAATTTTTCCTGGTGACATCTACTACATATTTTGTTATTTGACCAGCTGGAGCATTGCAGCTCATGCAACAACTAACTAATCTACTAACACAAGGCCTGGAAGGTTCTTTGTGAGGTTTTGACATGTACTGCATTTGTTGACATTTTTAATTAGTAAAAAAGGAGCAGTTAAGCATTATATGTGTACAAACCCTTGAGAAGAACTACTACCTTGCTGAAAATTACTGCTTTGAATCAATTCCCAAAGTTACACAGCACAACTTAGCTTTCTGGAAGTATGTTAGGATGTTTTGATGCTATTTCTGGAGAGCTGTCAGTTCAGGCAGGCAGGTTTTGTAAGGTATCCCACAGGAGAAGTGGTGCTGGGAAGGCAGGGGCGTGACCTCACATGGGTCAGTTCTATCCCTCAGGATCAGGCACAGCTGCACTCACCCAGGCAGCACTGTGCTCACACACACCTGGCTCAGCACAGGGCAGCTCTGGGGGAAGCACTGGGGTCACAGCAGCACTGCCCACCATGATCCCTGTGGGTCCCTTCCAGTCCAGGATATCCTGCATTCTAAGGTACTCTGCTTCAGAGTGGAGCTGCCAGGTCTAGAGCCCTGCACGCTGTGCTGCCTGCCTGTGTGGGCTCTGGGCTCAGGAATTAATGTGCCACTTCCCAGCAGAGACATCCAACTTCCAGAAAGGTAAAGGGTAGGAAGGGTCCCTTCCCATGACTCCCTACATAGCTGACTAAACAGCCATCAGACAATAAATAGATGGATTCTAATTCTGGGCATACATTGTACAACATAAGATGTTTGGGATGATTAAGTTTCCCAAAATTAAAAAAAAAAATTAAAAAAAAAATTGCACATCTCTCTAAATTTTGTTCTTCGACTATCAATAAAATGAACTGAAAGAAATTGTTGAAACTGGGTACAATCTCATCTCAGACTTCAAATACTCCATTTCAAAAAGGATTGAGCTTCCTTCTGCTCATTACTTTGAAACTTGGTATTGATGACAATCAAAAGAAGACTCAGTATTGATGAAATTACAGTCTTATAGCCAAAACCTGAAATAGGATTTAGCAGCACAAAAGTGTGGCCTTAATGGCTGCACATTTATCTGCCAGTTTGCAAGCAAGTATTTCAAGTTGCTTTTGATGAGGGCATCAGTCCTTTCAAGGACTTGTACCTAAAGTTTATGCACAACTTAGCTTTCAAAAATGCTGTCCTTCATTGGGGAAATAAGCTGTTATTTTATCGACATAATCATAGTGAACCAACCCAAATTTTTGGTGCATTATCCTTTGGTCAGTAGCAGTATTTTGCCTTCTAACTTTAGACAAAAATGTGCTGGAAGATTTTTGACAGTTTATGTTCCAGACTTGCTTCATTTTTCAATAGGGGTGCTGCCCCCTCAGGCAGCATTTTAATTGCATTATTGTTGCTTTCAAAGGTTTGTCTTTATGTGTAAACAAAGTTTTAAAATCCATATTCCAACAGTTTTCACAAACTGATTCAGAAATCAGGAACATCAGACAACTTAAGTAGCAGCATTCAAGCTGTAAATATAAAGTCAGTTTACTGAAAACTGGCTGTGCACCATGGGAAAGAAGAAACAAAACTTGAGCTTGATTTCAGATTGAAAACTGTGGATGCAAACAGTATTATAGAAGTTAATAAGTATGCACACAGAGAATACAGCCCTAGATAAATGTTCTCAAGTGATCATTTGCAGAAAAAGGCTTCTATTGAACTTTTCATAAATCAAGCTGTTTAAGTTGCCTTTCACTCTATAGTGTATTGCAAATAATCCAATCAATGATTTTCACTTTTGATGCCTTGGTAAATTTTGAGACTACTGAAAAGGACCTGGAGTTTGAAGTCTTTTAAAAGACAGGGTTTAGTTTCTTGCTCTGTTGCTGTTTTTCTAGATGAATGTAGGTTTCTCACCTCTGTTTCTCATCCTTCAATTTCCTTTTTTTTAAGTTGGGAAAATGGTACAGAATGTTTTTCATTCAATAATCAAAAAGTGAAACAAGAGAGCAACAGTTTCTAACTTAATTGCCTGAATCAAAGATGTCATTATTCACTGAAATGCTAGAGGACAGCAATTATTAGCAAACACCTGATGTTATCTGGTCTTCTTTGTGCTCTTTCCACTCATCTCTTTCCATTTCTCCACTAAAGGCTGCTAGGAACTGTTTGATTGAGAGCAAACTTACTGTGAAAGTATCTGACCTTGGGATGACAAGGTAGGTGAAAGAATTGGGAGTCTGACAATCAGAAGCTCTGATGTTGGTGTATATGCAGTTTGCTGGCATTGATCAGCTGCAGCTGGCTGTCAGGGAAGTTAAGACACAGGGTCTGATACAGCACTTTGTGTTTTCTTTCCATTAATGACCAAAAGTTCTTACAGAATGAGAATAAAAAAATAGAGAATAGAGTCACAGAGCTGCCTCAAAAAGTTAAGGCTTAAAGGCAAATCACAGCTGAGAGATTTTACCAGTGACATCTGTAAAGAAATCTCAATGTTTACTTCGAGCACAAGGTTTGCACCTGGTTTGGGGATCAAGCATCTTAACTGGTGTCTTCAATGGTGAGAAGTTGGAGAGAATGAGCAGCCTATGGAGCATGTCCTCTGAGAAGAGGCTGAGGGAGAGAGCTGCTTAGCCTGGAGAAGAGGGGATCTAAATGCTGCCTGTAGCCACTTAGGGTTACAAAGCTGATGGAGGCAAGGAAGTCTTATCTGTGCCAGGTCATGTAACAGCAGACATTGGCCACAGGCTGCAACTCAGGAAGTTCAAGCTGGATAGTGAGAGAAGTTGTTTCTCCAGGAGGGTTGTGGAACAGTGAAACATGGTGTTGAGGAGATGGCAGTCCTTAGGGGCATTTAAGACTTAGCAACACAGAGCTATGGCCGACCTGCTCTGAGTAACCTTACTGGAGCAGAAAGCTGGGCTAGATTGGCCTGACAACACGTGTTTCTGTGATTCTGCATTATTTTCCTAGTAAGTTTACAGCAATGGTCTATTTTAGATTATAGCTAATGCCTCTATCAGGTACCCTTTGGAAACCTGAGGTTCTGCCTAGCCTTTCTTTAGGAACCTTTATGATGTTCAAGGAAGAAGCAGTAAATAGTATTTCACTGTAACAGTCGCAACCAAGTTTGGTTTCTATTTGTAGGTATGTTCTGGATAACCTGCATATAAGTTCTCTAGGAGCCAAGTTTCCAGTGAGGTACTCAGCACCTGAAATTTTTCATTGCACCAAATGCAGCAGCAAGTCAGATTCATGTGCCTTTGGTGTGTATGGAATTTTACATCTGAGTTTGCATGTATATATTCCATTACATTTGGATTTCATCAGCTTGTTAAGTATAAATGTTAGATATTTAACACACTGAAGTGCTATAAAAAAGCAGTTATAGTTTGTGTTCTTGTTCAATGTTTTTATGCAAACAAACCCTATCATAGCTGGATTTTATAGCCCTAGGATTCTTCTTTTAGGCAAACAGAAACTCTGCCCACTCCACATTTGCTACATGTGTGTTTAATATGGTAAACATTGGCAGTGGACATCAAGTAGAATCTTTCATCTGTCTAGACCATAAATCAGTGTTGCTCAGCTGTAGGAGAGTCTCTGTGAGCTGGGACTCTGTATCTCAGTGGAAAGTATGTCTGTTTGCAGATCACTTTCCATCAGGAATTTCATACATTTGAACTTCTGCTTCAGTGGTTTCAAGCTGTGATTTCCAAATCTCTGGAGTCTGTTCAATGTTTCTAAAAGTCTTCAAAAGGTGTCAAAGGAAAGGGAACCTTTTGTGAACAGGCTTGCATTCCACTTATCTGGGTCTGCTCCTCCAGAAGGAAAATTCTGGCAGCTGTCAAATTGATGAAAGATTGGCAACCCACTGTTCTTGGCATCAAACCACAGTGAATAAAGCAGATAAAAGTGTTTCTGAATGTTGGCTTGCCTCTTATCTTTAACCTCAGCTAGTCTCCCAGTGCTAACCACTCTGGCAGAAAAACAGTTCATTCATGCTCTTTACAAGTTGTTTGTAATATATACAATTAAGTCAAAAGTTGGATTTTGTGGTGATACATTTTCTTTTTGCTCCTATTGATTAAATCCTGCCCCCAGGCTTTACTTTCATTAACTTCAATATTGGCATTAACTTCAGTGAGAAATTTTATTTTTCCTTAGAAGATATTTTTCTCATTTTAACACTCTCCATTGATTCAACGGAAGCAAGGGGAGTTTGGGATCAGTCAGTTCTTGTTTGATTGTTTTTAACTAATGAGCCTTTAAAGGGCTAAAGAACAGAACTGATGTATTCATATCCCAAAAGCAGATGTCAGAGAACAAAGAATCCTGATTTTTTTATGTTCTCATCAAGGAAAGCTGGGATTTGGATGCCATTTTATTGTCACTGTGACACTACAATGCTCCAGTCTTCAAGCTGGAGTGAAATCNTTTTTACTTTAGGGTAGGTGTATTTATCACATATATTAGTTACAAGCAAAATTGTTTCTTGCAAGGCTATAATTATGAATTAGTCATTATGATATTATTCAGTGTTTCTATTGCTTTTGTGTACTCCAGCTTTTAAAGTTATATATATAGCTGACACTATAAAATACTTGGAAATCTTTCTCATACTAAAGAAATGTATGTCCCACTCATAAAAATCAGTATTTTTTCTTATTATTTTATAAAGACATAGATACCTACAGTCATTATTTTGTTTTTCCTTCCTTCTATGTACACACACATACATAATAGGATTGTTGCATGTATTCTGCAGAAAATTCAGCCCAACATTGTCCCCATTAAATATATTTTCTTACTAACTTTATCATACAAATTAATGTTCTTATGTAGAGGAGTTGTTTTACATTCAGGTACAGAATCACACTTGTCATTCTTTTTGTTGTTGTTGTTGACAATATTCTCAGAGTCTGATCATTTTTATGTTGGGTGTGTGTCTTGTTCTGTGAAAAAAGACTTATCTTGTATTCCTTGATTTTCATTTCATGTGGGATGTGTCACTTTGGGAAAGCAGCCCTATGAGCTTCATGATGATTGCAGAAAGTTTCTCGAGGATACAAACTTTACAGAACAGAGCAGCTTTCAAACATCACCTACCAGGTAAGAGACAACTGCTGGTATGTATGTACCTCTGCACATCCAAACTGGAGAAAACAAAATAATAGGAGTCACCAGGAGTCCCTGCTGATTGCTGAACTGATGCTCATAATGAACATATCCTTTAACAAAGCCATTGCTTGTAAGTAATACATTCTATATTACCTAGTTTGGGACATGGTTAGTAAAGGAAATGGGGAACAAAGGCGAGTTGGCTCCCTTCTTTTCAGAGACACCTATTTAAGCATAACACTTTTCAACGTCAACAAATACAAGATGAGATTCCTCTCACCTAATTTTAATGGTTTAAAAATTGTGTGCTGAGCTAAACTAGCTGTCTAAATTTCTTCCATGACTACAGGACCATTTCTGGTACCTCCCCATGGCCATTTGCCATTTTCTCTTAGCAGCCACAGAATAAAAGATGTTTGCTTTCCTGTACAGAGATTTTAAACAGCAGACATAGAGGAGACAGACCTCCAGTTTTATTGAAAGCTAAATCTGTTTGAAATAACCCTGCCCTTTCAACAGAAGGATGTGTTAGCCCATCCATGAATCTTCTAGGAGCTGTAAGTCAAATGCTGATCATGCTCATTTTATTTTGAGATCTGCATCTTCTGTGCCAAAAATTATTCTGATTTATTGTTCTCCGTCACCTAAATTTTGATCAGCTAAGATCAGGACTTGTTTCTCATCAGCAACAAAGAACTGTTTTGCACATTATTGATAACAGCATGAAATGACTGTGATGTTCTCTTGGGTTTTTTTAATATAATTTCAAGGAAAATGAGTAAAGGGACTTATATTAGAGGACATATTAATGCAAAGAAAGAAGACGAAACTATCACAATATAAGACAATATGAAAGTTAGTTAACTTTTATTTACCTCCTGCAACTTTATTTTAGCATGCAGAAATTTGTAGTGATATCATCATCTGTGAATTTCCGCATGCTAAAATCAAGAAAAATTAATGCAAATTACAGTTTTTGAATTATTTTAAAATTAAGTATCTGTACCTATCATTGCTTCATTTAGCTACCAGAACAGTACCCTGCCTTTTATCAGCTGTTACCATTCTTTTGAGGCATTGAGAGAAGGCAACAGAGCTTGAAAAATAAGATTCAGAAACAGATGACTGTGCATACTGGCTCCACATCACCTCTCTGCTAAACCTGAAATCTGCCTGACATTATCCTCCCTTATTATTCTGTATTTTAGTGTTCTTCTCATTTAATCAGGTGGTTGACCAAGAAGCATATAGAGAAAGTGTTTCTGACACTCTGGGGGTGACAGAATTTGGAAGGATACTGTGGAAGAATATATTTTGTTAGCATTTTTTCAAAAGGCTTCTCAGACACTGAGATATATATACCAATTATGTGCACTACTTCAGTGCCTCCAAACTGTCATTATTTGGCCTTAACTGGAAATGTGAACAGGGAAAAATATGCTTGGTAGGTTTTCTGATTATCATAACTCATCTGAATGTGTTTTTTCTTCATAATCACTTGAAGCTGACACCTAAAGTTGAATTTAGAACTACTGCAAGTGACAGCAACATAAATAGATATAGTCTGATTTTCAATTCTTTAGAAATTACTACAGGTAAAATATTATATCTGTTTTCTCACCAGTATTATTGACTCTAGTTTTGGCCCTCAGGGTGTATATTTGATTTGGAATTCATCCTAAGCCTCATATTTAGGATATTTTCAATTTAGCAACATATGAGGCAACTAGTGGAGTGTTATTGCTTCCTGCAATAACAGGTAGAAATACAGAAAATAATGTTTATGCAGAATTCTATAGTCAATGCAACAGGAAATGGTAAATTTGCTGATCTCTATAAAACTTGAGAAGCAAAAATTTGAAGATAAATGAAAATGCTATTAATATAATTGCTTAGCCAAATATTTTACTACTGAAATTTGGCTTCTGATGTTAGTGCTTAAATAGGAGCACCCAACTTTCAAATGTGCACAGCACTACAAAAATTAGTGCTAACTTCAGCAAGTCTTGAGATACAGACACATCTGAAACTACATAAGAGAGGCATCTAAACTTAGACACTGACAGTTGTAAAATGCTGATCTAATATGTATAAAGAGGCTTTAAAATAAAGTAATTTCTGAAATAAATCCTTTTATCTCTCCTCATATCTGAGCTAGTTCAGCATGTGATGCCCATAAGGGCCCAGGTGATGTCTGCTTGCCCTTTCTCCGATGGAGCTGGCCCAGCCCTAACAGGGACCTCTGTGCAGCTCTAGTTTGAGCTCACCTGAACCTAAGGAATAAGAAATGCAGACCTGTGGGGAAAGAGGAGAAAGAAATGAAGGTCTCTGGGCAGACAGAGCCTCCCATGCCTGTGCTTTCCAGCATTGGTTGGTCCCAGCACTGGAAGCTGGCTCAGAGAGCACACCCTTGTGGGGATCTCCTACGTGGGAGCTGCAGGGGTGTTTGAGGGAAAGCTGCATTTGGGGTCATGCAAATGGCCTTGGGGATCTCCTGGAGGCTGCACAGGAAGGAGGGGGAGGGCTTGGTACAGTGCTGCCCACAGACCAACCTGGGCCAAGGAGTGCTGGCTCTGAGGAAGGGTCAGGAAGGAGTGCAGACACTGAGGAAGGAGAAGGAGGCTCCCCCAGCACAGAAGGTGTGAGCTATTGGTGGGCCTAATGCATGCAGGTGATTTTTTACATATAAATGTTGTCTTTTTTTATGTTCTTCCAACACCCTGCTATATTCTTACAGTGGCTTTATGTGTTGACAATTCTGAATGGTGTTTTTTGATTCATAGCACAGCTTTTAAAACTAATTGTATTGAAATCAAAGCTATGTCATAATGAAAAAGTTACTCTTAACAACAGAGCTGAAGATGGCCGGCTTGACTAATTACTTTGCTTGATTGTTTCCAGAATTACCATTCTTTTTTTTTTTTTTTTTTTTTTTTTTTTTTTTTTTGTTACTGAAAAGTAAGTAGGAAGACCACAAACAGTTGATTTATTTATCCTAAAATTTCAGCTCGAGTACTTAGGCTTGGGGCTTTTTTGGCAATGGAGTATGTGGTATAGATAAGCAACTTAAAAAGCATTTTCATTCATTTGCATTAGTGTCTAGTTTGCAGTTAATTAGTATCATCTGCCTACCATTTTGAACTGCTTCATTTAAGGGCCTTGTCTCTTAAATAGGAGATGAATGTGGAGCATTACAACAGTGCTTTGTGAACCTGTAGAGCACAGATGTCCTTTTCAGATACATGTTTAGCTGCTTTCTACAGATTGTGATCATTTTGGAGGTCCTTGATTTTAAGTCCATGCATTTTCTGAGCATTTTTCATGCAGGATTGTGTTTGCTAACAGCTCTTTATCACAATCTGGGCCCAAGTATCAGAAAATCTCATGGTTTTCAGTGACTGGGTGTGTACAGAAAAAAACACACTGGCATGGTTGCAGCTATGGTGGGGAACATGCAAGACTCAGAATCATAGAAAATCTGGCTGAAAGGGTCCTCTGGAGGTCATATAGCCAAACTTCTCAGTCAGAGTGGGATCATCCCCACTGCTCTTCATCTACGTGAGACCTGGTGATACCTCATACCTTCATCCAAGTGATCTCTGGAGACTTCTAAAGGTGGAGATCCCACAGCCTCTCCCACAGTACACAACAGAAAACTTGGTCCAGTGCTGATCTATCCTCCATGTGAATAGATTTTGATTTTCAAGTGCAATCAGATTTTCCCAAGCCTCAATCTACTGTCCCTTGTAGATAATAGCACAATTGTGTTTGTTGTACGCAGCATTTGTAATGTAGTGTTTGTGATTGTGGAGGCAATGGCCAAGGCATAGGGAAAAATAACAAAACTACTTGATCATTTAGTATTAAGGAAGTTTCCATTTTTAATGTCAACATAAAAGAGATTTTTTTTGAGGGAGCATAGGCTATTTTGTCCCTACAATACTTACCAAGCAAACAGTTAGAAAAATAACTTATGTTATAATTTTCTAATAAACTTCCAGTGCTTGTTAGTCTCCATCCAGTACCCACTTTACATTGATACAGATTTCTTGAAGGTGCAAAAATTGCAGTCATATGAAATTGAGTTCTTTATCACTAAGGTTCTTCTGTTAGTTAAAGGTTTTTTCATCACTGTCTTTAGAAATACTTTTGAGGTCTCCATCTGGAAAAATCAAGATGTTCTTCAGGAGTATATGAGTTATTTATGTGTGTCTTGGTCTGAGAGATACTATATATTCCAAGCTTTTGTATCTCATTACACAGGAAACTGAAGTTGGATGCACCACACACATGAAAAGCAGCACAAATGGTGTGTAATGTTATGCACATAATTCATAGAAAAGCTGTGCATGTTTTTTCTAGTTACCACACAGAAAGCAGATTTAGTTGTATTGAGCATGAACAAGTAGATTAATGGTCAACCAGAAGACATTGTTTGATGACATCCATAGTGTTTTTCTCCTTTGCTAGGCACAATTGTTAAAAGTGAAATGAAAAAAACCAGAAGCCCTTAGTGTACCCACACCTTTTAAAATGATGTTTGTGTCTCTTCAGCTGGCTCAAAGCCCAGGTTGCTTCTTCCCTCTTCAGCATAAGGGTTCACCTCTCCATGATTTGATCCTGATTCACCTCTGCTTTCTCTTGCTCTCCTGTAATGAAAATTCATTTTGTATTAAAAGGTGCCTGTTCTGTTCAAGTCCTTGTGAATCCCCAGAACCCCTGACTGTAAACAATACTGTGTTTAACTGGAAATATTTAGATAAAAGAAATCGAGTCAAGTTTAAGAACTGTAGAAAATCTGCCGTGTTCTTAGAAACCCTCTTAGTGGAGGGACATATAAAACCAACCAAGCTATACTTGTTAATGCAGTAATATTTAAGGAAAATGTCATTACTTTACAGCCTACAATCAGATTACAGAAAACTGCAGGTGCTGATGAATGTGAGCAACTCTGCTGTTGGAGAAGGCACCATCTTCCCAGCAGGATATCCCCTCCTCCTTGCAGCAGGGCTGGCAGAAGCCTGGCCACCCTGCAGCTCCCTGTGGCCAGTGTTGGTTAAACTGATGGTGATGGGGAAATTGCATTCAGCTGCCAAAGCTGTCATGAACTGAGAGACAGGGAGTGAACCTTTAGCCATCACTGTGGATGGGAAAGGGATAACAGGCTTTCATTCCTTAACTTGCTTCAGGTAAACTAAAGCCTAATTTGTAAAAATCCTGATGATTAAATTATTGGGACATCTTCCAGCAGTCACGATCATAGTATCACAAAACCTTACTCACTTTTTGCGATCTCTTTGCCCAGTGATGATCAAGGCAATAACTCCAACGACAATCAGACCAATGACCACCCCAAATACAATTAACCAGATGGTTACTGGTGGTTCATAAGGTGCAGCCAGGGTTGGAAGTATTCCCACAAACTCCAGTGTATTATCATCCAGTCTGAAAGCCTCATTGATTCGTCCTCGAGACATCCTGACATCAAATGCAAATTAAGAGTTTCACACATTTAATGGAAGGAAAGGAACAGTTTTCAGTTGTTTTATAAATCTCCAGCGTGCTAAGCTTCCCCTGAACTGTTCAGTTGAAAAGGCTGCAGAGCAGGCACTGCTAAACCCATATTCCTTCTGGCATGTGAGTGACAACCATAGGAACTTAAAACCCTTAATCTATTTCAGCTTAACTTACAATGTTCAGACACTGTATGGACTCTTAAATTCAGTCTTAACATTTATCAAATGAACCTTCTGATCTCCTTCTCTCTTTCTATTTTGTCCTTCATTCTCTTTACCATTTCTTGTCTATTGAAAAGTTTCTTAGTTATGCCACATAAAACCACAGCTTTGACATCTTACCTGTTTCCCTCCTACAATCTTACACAATTTTTATTAGTGTGTTTCTCACTGTCCTAAAAACCCTTCCCCGATCTGTGCCTTGTTTTTCCTTACACTTCCACATCTGCTATTGAGTGCTAACCTGAGAGTGACTTTCACAGCCATATTCTTCTCCTTTAGTTCACAATTTATCTCACAGGTTCTTCAAACCCATCTCATGTTCATGCTGCTTTTAGATTTTTGCCCTCTTCATTTACCACTGCACATTACCCATGATCTTCTGCAGAGCTGCAGTTTTACTTATCATTTTTATAGCAATGACTTACAGTGATGTCACATCATGCTATAAAAGAGCTGTTCATTGACCTGTAAGTGGGAACTAGCTCCTGCTCTGACCTCTTCTATATAATCAAATACATCTGGCTGCCTTTCTAGTACACCACTTTTCTGAAGTCCTTGTTAACAATGTCTTGCACTGTCTTCAAAAATGAGAGGAAAAACATGTGTGCATACATCATTACTGCATTCCATATTTCAGTATATAAAATAGTTCCTGTTAAAGTTTGAGCAATTAGATCTGCTGGCAAGGTATGATGCAATGAGATGTGTTTTGGCAATTTTACAAGACCCCTGAAGCAGTTTACTTTGGATGTTGTCCAACATGCCATCTGATAGATGGACTGTTTTCTTTCTGTCATAATAGTTTTCATCCTAGTATCTCTCATCCCACTATTTCCATTTTAACTGCAGAATTTTCTTTCTTGTCACTGCTTCTGCCTCAGCTGACTTAAGCACTGCTTTCCTTTCCAACCTCCATCTGGTTGCTTTGGGTTTTGTTTTTTTTTTCCCCAGAGAGCAAAATCTCACCTGATAGCATTTTCCACATCAGCTTTGGGCACAGTATCACTGATGTTACCTGGCATGCTGACAGTAATGTAGAAGGAGATCCTTTGTGTCTGTTCCCCCACATGAATGTCTGTAATTCTGAAGGAGAAACAGAAGAAAAAGGTTATTTTCATTGCTGAGATGACATTAGATTTAAATTTGGGCAAGTTCTGTTTGACTGGCATTGCCAGGGGTTTAGTTTACACTGGGGGAATGCTTCTAGTGAAATCAGCTGGGAAGTGAAATCAATTTTCATCCCAGAATTCCTTTTTCTATGTGCTAATTTGTAAGTTGAGCTGGAGAGAGTCTCCATCATACCTAAGACAAGACTTGGTGTAATTTTCCACAGCACATAATTACTTGCAGAACAGAGAGTGTTTGGGGTCGGTCTCATGAATGAAGTACGTGTATGAAGTACAAAGGGGAAAAATAGCTTTCTTCCTTTCTTCCTGATTTTTCTAGAGCAGATTCTAGATGTTACATGACTGATGCTCTATAAAGTAATATCTAATAGCTTGAGTAGATAGCTTCTAAACATTGTTGAAGATACTTAATCAAAAGGGTTTTCTTACTAAAATCACTTTCAGGTGAAAGATTTTATGCTTGTAACTGAACCTAGATAAGCTTAGTAAGTCTGTACCAAATTCTAGTGCTTTATAGTCAACGTGTTTATTTTTCCTTGGCCCCAAACCTCTTGGATATTCAGTAGGATACACATACACTGAGAGAAATGTTTATTTCTAATCAGTGTACCTTCCCTGATATTCCTATATAAGGGTTGGCCACAAATTGTCAAGGTTCATCTCCATCACTGATAAACTGTGTGAGACAAAGCCTTCTTACCTAACTTTAGCACATTATTCCTAAACTTCAGGCTCTTGAGGGGAAAGATACAATATACCCAAGCTGGCATCTTGTCTTTTACAAACAGCTGATGTTTGACATAGTTTCTGTCACCTTACATTTGACAGAAGGCACAGTTAATCCCACCAGTCCATGCCATTAGCCAAGCAGAAGCAATGCAGACATAGCTGGCATAATTAAGCAAGCCACTCACTGGAAGTCAACGTCCTGTTTCTTCACCTCTGAAAAGTATTTTCTCATGGCATAGGCCACGGATGACTTGAACAAGAACAGCTCACTTTCATCCCATTCATACTGCAGAAACAGCACAAGAGAAATTCCTCAGAGATGGCAAGAAATCAGAGACAACAAGAAATCCTTCTAAAAAGAAATAGCAACTGTAATGCTTGGCATGCACTTCAGTATTATTTATTTGTGCCATGATAGCACATCAGAAACCAACCCAAACCCTTTAGATCTGTTAATCTGGGCACTGTTCAGGAGAATAACCAAGGAGGCACCCCTACTGCCAGACATGCTATCCCTCTGCAATCTCTAGCACTTTTATAAAGGACTGATGAAGACGCTGCAGTCCCAGCACACCTCCCTGCCTTACAGGGAGAAAAGGCATCAGCAAGGCTATTCCTACTAAATATTGTGCATTTTCTTTGAAATTTAAAGACTTCATGATATAGACATTGTTTTAATCACACAATTTTATTTGCAGACCTGTTCTATTAAGGAGGAGAACCTTGGTGGCAGAGTTGTTGTGTGAAAGTGGCTAATTTATTTGCTTGATGAGCTCCAATTTTTGTTCGGGGTATTTTTTGGTAAAAAACTAGTTGCATCAGTACTTCTGCAGCAAGCACATACTTGGGGGTTTTTTGTTGGTTTTTGTTTTTGTTTTTTTCCCTGGAGAATAGATAGGTGATATAAAAAAAATGTATTGCCTATGTTCAGGCTTCTTCTGGCCTGCCTTATGAGTCCAAAGTTATTTGCAGTGGAAGACAAAAACAGCTTCTCTGGGGCAAGAACCAAGAGCTCTACAGGGGGCAAAAACCACCACAGGAGGTGATAAAGAAGCCTGGTCTGTTGTGAAATAGCATGTGTGCACAAAGGGAAAATTCCCAACTGAACTCTGTGGCAATATCTTTTTATTCCCCTTAGGCATAGATTTGATTGTGTTTATGGTACCTGGGCAGGAAAGCCTATAAATGCTGTCAGTGATAGAAAGTCAGCTCCTGACTTTTCTTGAGTATTACTCAAGAAGGTGTGGTAGAAGGCAGCTCTGTTGTAACAGGCTTTATAAAAACCTGCTACATTTTTCAAATGTGTCCACCTCTTGACACTGATGTAAAATTAGAGAGATGGATAAATATCTATGAGGAAGTCAGGGATAGACAGGGATAAACTGTTTAGCTGGGTCTGTTGCAATAGGACAAGGAATAGTGGTTTTAGACTAAAAGAGAGTTGATTTAGATTGGTTACTAAGAGGAAATTCTATATGAAGGAATGTGAAGGTGGTGAGGCATTGGAACAGGTTGCCCAGAGAGGTGGTGGATACTCAGTTTCTGGAAACATTCAAGGTCAGGCTGGTGAGGCTTACAGCAACTCTTGATCTAGCTGAATGTCCCTTCTCATTGCAGCAGGGTTGGGCTAGGTGATCTTTAAAGGTCCCTCCCAATCTAAAGAGCCCTGATTCTATTAATAAAAGGGAGGAATAGGCAGAAAGAACCCACTGCTGTCAGTTCATTCAGGACCAGGTCCTGGGTAAAGCACAGGTACCCAAAGCCACAGCAATCAGAGCAGTCCCCAGGGCATTTGGAGGGCAGGGGCTGTGCCAGCCCTGGCTGTTCCCACCAGGAAAGGCTGAGGCTGAGTCCCTTTTGCAAGGCAAATTCCCTCAGCCTTCTCTTGCTTGCACAGCTCTGCACTGAAAGCACCTCTTGTTACTGCTGCTGCCTCCGGCAGCTGGCACTGTTCACTATCACAGCTAAAAGGCTGTTGTTGAGGCTTCTCAATTTTCTATTTATGCCCAACATCTTTAGGCTTGCAGTGCTTCTTTTTTATTGTTATTATCTTTACCAGGATCTAATTGAGCTTGATTCCTCTCCTGATGCTTTCTGTACTTAGCATGTTGGCTTTTTAATAATTTATTAATTTCTTTAGCTTATATTTTGTCTTTTTCAGTCTAATGTATTTTAATTGCCACTGTGCCTCTCAGTTGCCTTTATAAATACTATTACTGGCTGTGTGGATGGGAAATACTTGGCTGGCTTCTGATCTTTCAATCATGACTACTCCCACAGTACACCGTGAGTTGCAGAAGCTGCTTTGCCTTCAGAGAGAAATTATCTCTGCCAAGCACCTCTGCTCTGTTACAGTGTGTCCACTCCAAGATCCCATATGGGATTTGAAAGACAGCGTAAGTGTGGCCTCTGATTCAAAAAGGATTTTTCATTGTAAAATACATCTAAATGCCTGCAGGCTGACAGCTCTCCATTCTCTAACACTGTCTTGTGTGACAGCCCTATACAACGGGTTCACGTATACGGCACTGACCCGGCAGAGAATCCTGAATTAATGTTTGGAGAGGGTTCTGGTTTTCAAGTGGCAGTCAGGGGCTGGTGCTCCTGGAACCGTTTATTTTAAATATAACAGACCCCAAGGGATTCAGTGGAGATCTTGTAGCACTTTTCCCTTGTGCAGGCACTTTCATAAAGCCCCAGCTGAAGCAAAGCTGTGGATGTTTCATCCTCATCAGCTGCACTGGTGAGCCAGCGATGCTGCGGCTGCAGCTCTAATCTCATCAGCCTGGAAACAATTAGCAGGGTAATTGCAGCAGTGCACGCTCTGGTACAGCTGGCATTGAGCCCATCTGGGAGTCTGGATGCTTAATTTGCCAGAACTTGGGGCTATTGAAACATCCCTGCTGGTTAAGAGCCAGGGCTGAGCCAGGGCCTGTGTGAGCTGCAGCTGCCCCATGCCCCCAGCACAGCTGTACCTGAGCCCAAGGGCAGGAACCCTTCCCTGCCTGCTCTCTCCAGAGCTAAGGAAAACAAGCAAAACCGTTTGCTGGCATACTCAGAGTGCTTTGTGCTGTTGGGTCAGTGCAAAGCAACTCAAACTACACCTTAAACAATCAATTGTGTGGGGCCCACAGCTACTGTGCACCGTGAGCTGTGCAAAGCATGGAAAACACACTGCTCTGTGTAGCTGGGCTGAGATTCCTGCCCAAGAGATCCCCTGCCTTTTCTCTATGCCAGTTCATGCAAGTAGCATTACCTGCTGCTGCATTCAGCCACATCCCTGGGGGCTCAGCAAAAGGGAAATGTGTGGGGAGGCAGAAAGGAACCAAATAGAAAAGGTTTCTTGCACGTTGGTGATGGGAACTGGTTTTGAGAGGAAAAGGTATGGCTTGCTCTTCAGAGCTTAGGAACCTACTGTCCATACAATAATTCAAATTAAGTAATCTGTATGAGATTGTTTTACAGCTGCTCAATTGCACAACAAAATACTATGATGGCTAAAGGCAGGCATAAAAATGATATTAAGCTAAACATTAACCATAATGACTAATAAATGTGTTGTAATATGGAACCTTTTTATGCTGTTGATATCAGTTTTGAATTGTATCTAACTTGACTAGGCAGTCTAGGAAGCAATAAAACTCCAGTGGGGCTTGCATGTGAGAGTGATTGAAGCAAGAGCATCAATTCATATGAAAAATGAGCCCATGGTTTGTGTCCTTGCTAGTGCAATAGGCTCCAAAACGCAGCTCTAAATGACCTGCCTGATAACATACTCATTCTTGGAAAATTACTAATGTCCTGCAAGGTGAAAATGGCTATTAACAGCAATGGAGTGTCTGCACTTAAACCTTCTAAACTGCCTCCATGAGATTAGCATAAAGAGGAAGAATTAGAATAAGGAGTGAGTTTTCAGCCTGGGTTAAGCAGATGGGCTAAGCCACTGCTCTGTTTAAAATCGTAAAAGCCATCTTTGGCTTTGATGAGATTTTTTCATTGCTGTAACACACTTTATTGGACCAGCTGGTATAATTAGGGAAAGCAGACAAGCTCTTGGGAATGAAAGCCCTTCTCCTCATCTGAAACAGAAGCAGCTGCACTGCACTGTCCCCCGCAATCTCAATAACAAAGCTGTCTCTGCATCAGGGTTGGAGGGCAAGGAGGCAGCTGAATATATCAGGGCCTGGAAATATTACCATAAGCAGCCAAACAAAAATCTACAGAGAAATGCTAACAGATGTGTTTTAGTTTGAAATCAAGAGCATTTAAGGATAGAGAGTGGGAGCCACCAGCCTGCTTTTAAATGTGAAGTTAGCTGCTCTAATAACTTCTGAAGGCAGCCACCATAGCCATGACAATGGCAATTAGAAGAAATTAGGTAGAAGCTTTAAGTGGACACATCAGCAAATCTGGGGAAAATACAGCCAGTTTCATGTACTCAGGTTCCTCCAGGCCTGTTCTGTAGGAGGTGAAAAATCATGATTGGTATTTCTGCAGAACAACTCATCCAGCTGAGATGCCCTTCCTGAAATGGACGGGCTCACACTCTGGAGAAGTTCCTCCACTAATTCTAGAGGGAGCCTTGACCACAAACTCTGACAAGACATGTTATGTATGACAGCCCTTCACCTGAGCTGAAGCCCCCTTAACACTCAAAGATCAGCCACACCCTGACTCCTTTTCTGAGCCATTATCACAACACCCCTGTGCCCAAGCAATCAGAAGGGTGCCACAGGACAAACACACTCACCGCCTGGTCCCCCAGAGCTGACTTCAGGCTGATGCGCACTTTGATGGCATTGCTAGAATCTGGTTTGAAAAGAAACAAGGGCCATGTTAGAGCTGCAGCAACAAAAAATCTGCTCCTGGGAAATGCTGAGTTGGCTAAAGTTTCCTTACAGGTTCCCTTGCTCCCCTTGGAGACCTTGGTGGGACTGATTTTGTTTCCCTTCAGTCACCTCTGCTGCAAACACACTCATCTGAGCTGTCAGTTCCCAAGTCTGGTTTTGTAGCAGATAGAAGGAAAACTCCTCTCCTCCACCACTGGGAATGAGCAGCTTAGATGCAGATGCTGGTGCCTGGTTAGGTGAATCCCACTATCAGAGACTGGCACAGGGCTGTAAGGGTTTTGGTGCTCACCAGTACCAGCAATGATTACACTAATATAACCTGGCTTGTCCTTCTGTAGAGCCATCCCACACTCTGACTGCTACCATTATGAAAAAAAAGACACCACAATTTCTGAGAACTGGGTAAGGCTCTGACAAACATGTGCAGACTTCTCCAGCTCTGACCATGAGGAAGCCAGTCTGTTTTCCTGTGAGTAAAACTTTCAGCTCAGTGTTTTTTTCTCATAAGCCTGCTTTTCTAGGGAGAATAGCCTCCAACAGCTACAAGAGACAGCGCCTTTGCTAACCAAGAGTTGTGAAGAATCAATAGTGTCCTTAAATCACCCACAAGCCATACGTACATGGAGCCCACTCAGTTTTCCAGCCAACGAATCTGCCAGAATTGTTTTTTTTCAGCCACTCATATAAAGGTTCAAAGTAGTGGAGCAAGGGAGCTGCATTCATGTATTTTTCTCCTGTTACATTTTCCAGTGCTTGAGTCCAGGGCTTGGATCTCCCTAATGCCAGAAATTGACTGTATATGTGGAATGAGAGTAATATGTTATTGCCATGTTCCATCTAGACAAGAAAAACACTCCGTGATCAGTATAAAAGTGTTCTTTGCTTGTGAATTTATTCCTTTCTCCCATTATTCCTATTAATAAAAATATTTTATTCCCACAAACAAGTAACCTTAGTACACATAAATTTAGTCAACTTGTCAAAATGAATTGAGTAGATATAGGCTAAATTTCCAAGCTAGATTTATTCTTGATGCAACCTCATTTACTCCAGAAGCTTTGTTATACTCTGATTTATTACGTGTGAGAAATTTGCTTCGTTACCTGAGTTTCTGCCCAGCTGCAGTGGAGTTGGTAATGTCACATTTGTGAAGAGGGCCAGTATGGTTAGCTGCCTTGCAAAGTGCCTCCTGAAACTGGAACTGATAGATTGTGCGGGTGTAATACCTAAAGGAAGGGCAAAGAAAAGGAAGGCACAGGTTTTATTAGTTGTCTGTCAAGGAAACCTGCAAGCCTTTGGCCTTTGGCAAGCTCTGCTGCATCAGCTGTCACTCCTGCTTGGGAGACTGCTCTGCAGGGAGAGAGGCCAGCTGATATTTATAGGCTAAGCTAACTCAAATTTAGCAAAATGCCAAGATCCATTGGACTAGAAGAGCCCCAAATCTGTTTTTTGCCAGATAAATCAGGAGCAAGTAAAGTTTTTAAGGTCCAGCTTTCTTCTCTGAAATGAAGTGGCTGGGACACCATGCACACAGGGCTGTATGCTCGTGTGACGAGACACAGTGATTCCCCAGGAGGCAAACACCTCATACAGAAGTGCTCCTGATGGTTTGATGGCAGCAGAAAACTTTTCTTTTCAGCAAGAAGGTCAGCAGCCTCCTCCCTGCTGCAAGATTATTATGGAACAACCCCTGATGTGCAGAGAAACACTCCCATTGAAATCAGCAACCTTCATCTGGCCTTTAAACAAAATAAGATGAGAATCTTCAGCAGATGTTTAAGGTAGATGGGGCTTGTTCTGCAGACAAAACTTAAGTGATGAATTAAACACTTCACTACCTTATGAAGGAGTAATCATTGGCCACATGAAACAGTGCGGCAGGGTCGCAGTAGGTTTCATCGTGAGGGACTGGTTCCACAACACCAACTATCTCTCTCCTGGAGATGAAGGAAAAACACAGGGTTTCTGTTTATAGACAATAAGCAAAGGTAATCTGACTCAGCTTTTCTTCTATTTTGTCTGATACACATGGACACCTCTCACTTGCAAATAGAAGAATTCCATACAGCTCCCAGGAACACCAAGAGAGTTCTGCTCCACAGCTGGAGACCACAGAGGGGAAGCTGTTTGGAAACTCATAGTGCAAGGAAGGGATTTATATGACAGCAGGGTGTGCAGGGATCAATTAGTGGTATGAAATAATCTGCAAGACATGAGGTTCACAACCACCTCACACCCTGGGCACTCCCAAGTTTAGAGACCTGTACTTCATTCCAGGCAAGGGCCTGCAGAGACTGGGCAACCCAAAAAGTAGATGGCCTCCTGTGCCACTGGGCTGGAGATGAGCTTTCTCTTTATTTTCCTCTCCAGAGACTGTGTTTCCTGAGAAGTACTACAAAACAAACCCATGCCTTGAATTCTGAAAATGGTAATACACTTCCATGGAAATATTTTTCATAAACCTATATTTCAAGCAGAGGGCTTTGCAGTGCCACTGCAACAGATGTGATAAACTTCCCTGAACAATTTGTCATTCTCCATTTCTCTGACATCTCTGCCACTTTTGAATACATTGAAGCTGATTGATTTTTACAGTGGGTCAGGAGGCTTGCATATATCAAGTTTTATTATAGATTCTGTTTGCTGATGGAGGCTTACTGTTCATGTTAGAGTTGATGTTAGGATCCATTTTCAGTGTGGGGCTGGTTCGGTTTCTCTGCATTTTTCTGCCCTTATATTAAAACCAACCTGGGAAATTACAAACTCCAGTCTGAATTATACTTATTTTTAATCTTGTGCTCCAAGGTGCTGGAAATAGACCGATTGATGGGCATAATATGAAAAGGCACCTCTGGCTGTTACTTGCCAAGTGAACTGTATTTTCTTTACCTAGAAGGGTAGTGTCTTGGTACACAAGAAAGGAAAGATTCTGTCTGAAGTCTTTCAATTTGCCTCCAAAAGCACCATACGGTGGGGAGGAAACACAAAGCAGAGAAGTGTGCTCAGATACTTGGTGGATTGAGATCTGCATGCTTCTCTGTCCGGCAAGTGAACTTCACTTTCCACTTGTCCTTAAGGATGTGGGGAGCAAACCAGAGCACATGATCAATGAGGCTTGGAGAAGGGCTGTACTTTAGCTGTGGAGATGTCTTGGAGAATGTGTAGGGGGACAGCAATGCTGATCTGGAACAGGCCATGCAAAGGCCATGGGCTGTCTTTATCAGGAAGCTGACATTAGAAACAGGGAGAAGGTCTTTTGAGAGGCAGGGTAAACTACCAGGGGCTGTACACAGAGTTAATGGGGATACATGGCTTATAAGACATTGTCTGCACCACAGTTGGGCATTTCTAACTGGGACTCTACTTTTCATTTACAGAAACACCCAGAGACACAGATCCTGCCCTGTGGGGATACAAACACCTCAGTATGTTGAGTTTGAAGGTTCATATCAGTAAAGTTCCCTTTGTTTCTCAAACTTACTTCATCTCCCACCACCGTTTGGTCCATTCCTGCTTTGTAATCTCACCCTTAAACACCATCCACCTCCACTTCTCCAGCATGTAAGTAAAAGGCATTGTTCCAACAATCGTTAGTGCTTGTTTGAGCAGAAAGTTGATTTCAGTTTCTGAAGAGAGAAGCAGTTAAAGCAATGGTTATGGTAGCAATTAGTATCTGATTAGATGGCTAAAGTTGCTTCCCTTTACAGCTAATGCTTACATCTTGCTTGAATTACAGATTTTCACTAAAGAAAAAGTGGAAGGAAGAATACTACTGAAAAAAACATGAGGTAAGATCATTTGGGAATCGTACAGTGTTTTGTCTCTCTTTCTTTCCTCCAAACTTAAATAACCTAGTCCTTTGACATTTACATTTAGTTACCCATCACTGAGAACCTTTCCAGTCTCCTAGGAATTTTGAGCTGAAGACATCTCAAAATGTGTAAAATGTGCATCTTCATCCACCTAAGGCAGTACTCAGAAGCCAGATGAACTGCAGTATAATGAGGGCCTCTCAATGCTGTCACTCAATATTCATCTAAGTGGGAGATGTAAACTTCAAGGTTGCAGTTTCATTTGAACTGCTAAATACATATCTTGATAGAGATATGTACAGATTCATGCAGCAGAGATTGAAAAGAGTTTTGGAGACTTATCTAAATGAACTGTGAAGATTTAAGGATGAGTTGTTCAGTACTGAAGGTAGTGAAGTGCTAGATATTTCTTTTTAAATTATGTAACTGCATTGTAAAGCAGTGATCCTTGCTTCACAATGTGATTTGGGGGAAAAAAAATAGTATTTCTGGTAAATTAGAGGAGTAAAATTTTCAGAAGCCTGTCAGTTGCTTGCTGAGTTTGCAGGCACAATCATTTGCTACAAAATAAGGCCAGCGAATGATTTCACATAAATACATATTTATGCATTTATTTACCTTCATCATCTTGGAAAGTTGGCTCTAGGAGATCGAGAGATTTCAGGTGCTGAGGAGTGGCTGCAGAAAGCGACATAATTTCCCCGACAGCTTCGTGGAAGCCCTCATTGGCGCCGCTCCTCAGCAGGTAGGGCTGCTTGGCGTATGCCATGTCGTACTCAATGTGGCCCATCTCGTGGTGTGCAGTCAGAAAGTCATCCATGGTCACCTTGGTGCACATCTTGATCCTACACACCAGAATAAACTGTCTGTGGTTAGAGAGAGTGGCCCAGAGAAAGGCTGCCTGAGCCCTGTTTGCTACAGCCATGGGCAAAGCCTCTCCAAGAGCTTGCAAATGCCTCTTGCTCCTTGCAAAACTCGGGCAGCTACATCTTGGTATGCAGTGCAGATCCTCCTGCTACTGCAAGACTTCATGGGGAACTCAGAAAAACAGCAACCAGCCACCTTGAAATTGTCCAGGGAGTAAGAGAAACCTGCTGTTTTCTGAGAACAGCTGTTCCCTAAAACCTGGCGAGAAACTCACTGTATGTGTGGGAGTGAGTAACCACCAGCAATCTTATTAAGATAGTAATGTATAAAACCCTGTGTGTTGGTGACTCCTGTTACTTCATCCTCATGTAGGTATTGTTTACTAAATCAATGTCTTCCAAATAGGGTTTCTTTTCACATTCCCAAGACTGCTGAGGTGGGACACTGATGTGTCTCACTAAGGCTCTGCTGTGCACCAGCTGCTTTCCCTGGGTAACTGTGGGGACTGCAAGAGGGGTCAGATTTTCTGCAAGTTCATTGTGTGGGAACTTGCTGTCCCACTCCTTTCCTAAATATGGGAGAGACCGATGGATTTTCATGGAACTGGATAACTCTGCTAAAAACAGACAGTGGACTCTCTGGAGATTTTCCCTTGCTATCCAGGGACCCACTACCACTGCAAAATGTGCAGTTGTCCACAAATCTCACTGGTATCCACCTGCATTTCTGCTTATTCTTTAAGCCCTAGAACATAGTCATTATTTCTCTAATTCATAAAAATATCAGTCACTTCTTAGCTAAAATTTGAGAGTAGATCTTGAGTATATCTACTGGCAAATTTAAGTAAATTTTCACAGGAAAAGTTACATAGAAAGGTTTACAGTCCCACAGGATCCCTGCTCACTTGTCCTCTTTCCCCCTCTTTTCAGCCAAAAAAAAAAAAAAAAACAACCCAAAAAACCAAATGAGAAATTAATATAACTTAAGACAGCGTGGTGCACCTTTAGTGAAAACTCTTGTTCTAGGAGGTGGTACAAAAAGAGGTGATAGCAATCTCAGTACCTGTAATCCCCTTTGCCCATGTCCCATGCTGTGGGATGGCAGACAACCTTCCTGTTGTCAGTCGGCTCCGTGAGCATGGAGTTTTCCCAGAAACCAGCAGTCATTTGCTCAAGGCCAATGGAAACAAAGAAGGCCTCAGCAGATTTGAATATTTTAATTGCATCCCATTTCTGAAAGAGACAATGCCACTATTAACCTCTGCTTCTGGATGCAGCCTGTTCCCAGTTCCCTGCTTAATGCAGGGCAGCTGACTTCTTATTTATTTCCCAGGAACTTCACACCTGCACCTGGCCCTATTGAGAGTAAGTCAGTAGCATCTACTTTTGACACTTCTATGAATTCTGCTGGAAGCTGGAATTAACTGTTTTCCCTGCAAACAAAATGGATTTTTGCACTCAGAGGTTCAGCAGATAGCACCTGACCCACACCAGAGAAGCTTTCAATAAAAGATAAGGTAAGATAAAAAATGCATTCCTGGCAGTAGTATGTCAGATCTGTGATCCAACCGTTCAGTCACTTCAGTCAACCTGGAGACAACTCATTTGAGAAAGTGGAGCTCCATTCCCAGCAGATGAGCATGAGGGATTTCAGCCAGAACCATAAAACCTGGCAAATGTATCTATGGGAGCTGCTGATCAGATTAAAACTGATGGTGATGTTCAGGATAATTCAGCTATTCAGCAGTTTTATTATGCTGCCCAGAAGAAGTTCTGCATTTTCTGGACTGAGCTCCCACAGAGACCTGGGTGGCAAACAGCTCATTTGGATGAAAATCCCAATTGGGGCACACCCACCAACAAGGATGAGCCCACCCATTGCTCATAGGCTCTGTAAATAATGCTTCCCTTCTTGCAGTGGTACTTCAACAGACACAAATCTATGACTACAAGGGGGTCAGTAATTTAAAACAGAGGTGAGATTAATGAAGACTTGTGCAAACTGATAATGAATGAAATTCAACTATTCCTTTTCCTACCAGCATAACATTTTCATGGAATGCTCCCTATGAGAGAAGTAGATTTCAGCTGAATAATTGCATTTCAGAAATCAAATTCCATCTGTTCTCTTTGGTTTAAAAAAGGAGTAAGGCTTCGGCAAGACTACAGGGAATTACCTTCACCCATGTTCTTGATCTGGTAAAGGTGCTGTCACAGCTGTTAGCTCTACAGATCTCAAACACAGACCTTATGGTGCTATGCAGTTATCAATAGATAACAGGCAGCATTGCAGTTTCTCTAGATGTATCCAAATAAACAAGACTGACAAAAATAAAACAAACTGTGGTATACAAACTATTTGATTATGGTAATGACTGGCAAAGGTCATATTTGATACCAGTCTACTCCAGGAGTCCTGAAATATTCATAAGTACAAAATATATCACTTAATGGATAAGTGTCTCTGAGGAAAACAGACTTGGATTAAGGGGGTCAAAGAGGGTGGAGGAAAACAGAACAGCTAAGGGGATAGGTACAGTGAAAAACACATAAACACTTAAAGGTGAAAAGCAAAAAAAGGATGCAAAAAGCAACACTTTGTTGGCAGTGTGTCTGCCTGAGGGCAGCCACGGATTTTTAGAGAGCAGCTGATATGTGGTGCAAAATTTTTATACCTTCTAGATTTGTTACACAATGCATATTGCATAAAGGCATGTCTTACCTTTTCAAGCATTGCAGAAGTTACATCAATGTTTGGTTTGGCTGGATAGGGAACAGTCAAGGCATACAGATTTGTCCAGAATCTACCCCACATATCACCTTCATAAAAAGAGAGAAACAAAGAAATACTTGAAATGATTTATTATGTATTGCTCAAAGGTGCCAGACAGGTCTATAAACTGTGAAGTGTAAAAAGTAGGGATTCCTATTCATCTAACCATGTCTGATCCAGATGTAGAGGGGAGCAGTTCTGGAAGGGCATGCATAGGTCAAACTCAGATCAAGGATCCTTTTATTACCCAATAACAGCAATTCTTGGATAATATAATTTCAAGACTGATCACACTCCTAAAGGTGTCTGAAAATTGAACATCCTTTTTGTTACTCCACATAATTGTTGTGCCATGTTCAGGTACACAACAGTTACAGCAGCTTAATGTTGCATGATTTGAAAGCCAAGTCATGAAATATGGGATCATAGAATAAAATTTGAAAGGAAAAACAAGTCTCTCTGAAAGTCTCATTTCTAAGGAAGACAAGTGCTGCAGAGGGGAGGGAAATGTCACAGCCAAGTGCTAGAGTTTTGTGTTCTGTGAGGTTTGCTGAGGATGAGAACACCTGCCCTCCCTTCCTGCCACTGCTGCTAAGCACTTGTTTCATCTCTGCTAGGGATTTATCCATTTCTCCTCTACCCTTCTCTTATCTGTAACCTTTTTGTTGATATCCTGATTGAACAGTCAGATTACTCCACCCATGTGCCTTGAAGGTGACTGTCCTGTGTCTATAGCCAGGCTTGCACCACACGGATGTGCTGACGTACCCAGCAGGTGAGCAGGGAGGCTTCCTGTGGAGCTGATGAGCTTGGGGCCATACACTTGTCCCAGCTTGTGTCTCACATAGGCATGCAGCTGCTCATACAGAGGTTTTATCTGGAGGAAGAAGAGGAGAAAGAAACAATTTTTTCCCCCCACTTTGCTCTATTCTGCTCATTACTCTTAAACAGAGAGCCTTGAAGTTCTCTCTGACAAAAAGCTCCTGACAGGTAACTGCAGCCCAAACCTGCGGCTGAGCTTTGCCCCCTGCCTCAGGGCTCAGGCACTGAATCTGGATGCCAGCCACAGAAGCCCTGCTCAGGTATGTGGGAAGGAGCATTGCTAACTTTGGAGCTGGAGTATGAAGGATGCCATCTACCCCATGGACTCCTGGAGGAGAGACATGGACCTGCAGAGCTCCCTCTTTCCCAGCCTTTGGGGACCAAGCTGGTCCTTGAATGCCTACAGAGGTAGAAATGTTATGTATGTCTCCTCACATCTGTTTTATTAAACCCACGTAGACTGAGACCAGCCAGTTTAAAGTGGGTTTCATTTTCATTCATAACATCAGCACATGAGCCCACCAATTTGAAACACAGCCCTGCAACCCAGGTGAGTGCTTGTCCTGCCTCTACCTGCTCAAATGTCTTCTCCACGTCTTCAATCAGCTGGTCACGGCTGTATTTGTAATTTTCTGGAGACGTTGCTTCATAATTTGCTCTCCAGTAGTCTCCATAGTCAGAATAACCTGTAAAGCATGGATGCATCATGACGACACCACATGTGGCACTGCTTAGGTCTGCAGGAGAAGTGCAGCTCCCTGTGGATCCCATGCAGACCTGCAGCCTTCCCCCAAAGCAAAGCAGCAAAACACAAGATAGTTTGGGTATAGCAGAGAGGAAATAGTCTCCATGAGGGTCTGTTTCATGTACATGCAGGTATGGGAGATTTCCAAGAAATTCAGAAATGGATGCCATGGTTATCTGCTAGTTAGGGTCATTCTGTCTGGAGATGGAGGTCAAAGGAAAACAGGAATCCAGACTGGAGCTCCTGTGGCTATGAGGGACAGCAGCCTCTGCTCAGGCTGGATGCTATGGGGGTCTCACAGGAGACATAAAATGGTGGACATTGAATACGGGTCCCCTCTTCAGAAACTAAACCACCACGACACATGGAGACACCAGAAGTGGAATTCAGCTCCCAGTTCCACTAAGTCTTCCAGTCCACTGAGCTCCATCAAGCCTGGAGTAAAAATGGCTCCTAGCTGAAGTCTCTCACTTAGTAGTATGGAAGAAGGACATAATGACCATTTCCTAATGTTTGGCTTTTTTCCCTGTCTTATCATTTGGACCATATTTTCTTATCCAGCTCTAGCATGACAGTTTCTGCAAAACAAGGAGGATTGGAAAGCAGCTGGTACAGCTGCAATGTGGCCATGAGACAGTGATGTAGCTACTTCAGAAACTATTTTAGAAGACCCCAAAAGAAAATGAGAAGGCAGGTGCTGCTGTTCTTTTAAAAGACAGTTCTATGTGATTCGTGTGGAGATCTCAGACTGGAAGCACATTTCCCTTAGTACAAAATCCTTTTTGAACACCCAGCTGCACCTGCTGTCCCAGGCCTACCAAATCTGATCATTCCAGCCAGGGAATAATGTTAAAAATGTACCAATGATTGTGGCTGCTGCAAAAAGGTCAAGGCCCATAGGGAAGAGGAGATGTCACCAAAACTCAGCAGCACTCGGAAGCTGTTTAAATGGAGTGTTCTTGTCTATAAATCACAAATGGTGCAGTCCTGGGTGGTTTGTAATGGGGGGCACTGATGCATTATGGCCTTTGGGAAAAGTGCCAACAAGGAAGGGTACCAACAAAAAGGTGCCTCTTGTTCCAGGCTGGGAAGAAACCTCTAAACTGCTCAATGGCAGTTGTCTGCATTGCCTCTAACTTTGAGACATGCACACCCAGCGCAAATTATGTGCAAATTATGGATGTGTTTTGGAGCCCTGGGAAAATTGTGTAAGACTGAAGTATGTTTACTAGTTTCTGGAAGCTAGAAGGCAAAAAAAGAAAAAATAAACAAAAAGACAACAAAAAGTGACTTACCATTAAGCCTTGCCACCTCATTTTCAAGTTCAACATACTCTTCATATAATGGTCTCATCATTCTGCCAACATCAGCTCTCCAGCCTTCCCAGGCCCACAGTCTCTCATAATAATCAGTGCTGTCAGCCATAATAGCATCCAGACCTGTCAGAACAAAAAAGTAGGTATTAGGCTCTGAAAAAGCAGAATTTTTCTTTCACAGCAGGCATACAAACCAAAGTGAAAGAAAATCATGAACTCATGAAGAAAACACTTTGTATTTCATATACTGAAAGATCCCAGTGTTTCATTGCATTCTTTCCTAATGAAAGGGTTTTCCCCTTGTTTCTAAGAAGCATGGAGCACATCATGAGTCTCTTAAATGCTCTCTCCACATAAGCTTCCCTTAAGCTGGTAGAATTCTCAGGATTGGCCTCACCGCAACATTGGGTCCACCCCTGATGGCAGGGAATAAAAAATAGATTTTCTGTGATATAGGCAAGCCCCAGGTGACAGGCAGGCTGCCACAGAAGCTGAGCAGCTCTCCATCAACTTTTTTTTGCTACAAACAGGAGACAGCATGTCTCGTGGGCAGAAGGTCCAATGGAGGTCCCTGAACTGCAAGGTGCAATTAAATTATGACTAAGCTTTAGATAGCAGGAAATATCTGCTGAAATGACAGCCTGTTCTTTTGCAGTCAGGAGCCACCCTTTGGCTTTCTCTGCACCCTCAGGGTGAAGAACACAGTAGGGGCAGTGGTTGGTGTCATACCTGGCTCCAGCACCAAACACTCAGATGGATTGTTGATTTTACAGACGGTCCCAGTGCTGTAGATGGTACTCATTGTATTTAGCACAGTGCCCAGCTGCAAGTTAGATGCAAGATAGCCTGTTAGAAACCCACTCTGTGCAAAATCACAGCCAATTATGTTAATTCCTTAAGAGCTAGAATCAACACTTCACCCACCAGCTTAATATTAAAGCATATGTTTGAGCTCAGGAGAGATCAGTGAAAGAATTTGCCTAAATGCACTACTGAACCAGACCTAGTTGGAAAAGACAGATAATCTCCCAAATATATGACATAACCTACAGGTTCTTAATATCCAGTCAGACAGAGCTCTGGATTCAATGAGCACTGATTGTCAATAAAGAGAGCTGTCAATAAACAGCAGCAATTAAAAAAAATTAAGTTTATTAATGTGCTTCCATAAGCATGAATCCACATAAACTTTGCAGGGATGTTGTGGCTTTGAGTGGTAGCAAAAAGGGTCTCTTTGGCAGGTGCTGCCAGACTGACTGTTGCCTGTGGGTGTTAACAACATATCATACTAATTGCATGGATCTGCTTGGATTCCATCACAGAGAAGCTGTGCCTCATGTCTTGGGCCAGCTGAAGGCCAAAATGCACCTGAAATCACTCAGCTCTATCTCAGAACCTGTGCTATGTAGCTTTGTTTTAGATATTTTTTAATGTTTTCACATCTTCATGCCTCAAGGAAAACATGTACCACTTTTAGCTTTCCCTTTAATACTACACAATTTCTCACTTAGAGCTTTAAATCAGAACCCTGAAGTGGAGGGATAGTTAGTGAGTAGCTCTAACTTTACCTCTGTCAGCTTTAAAATAGGTTGGTGCCCAGGCAAATTTTTGTGTCAGTGAAGAATATTAGATATTCCTACAGAACCCCATCAGACTGTTTTAAAAAGTCACTTTTTAAACATGAATCAACAACTTCAGCCCCAAAGGCCATTATCTAGGAAATTCTAAGTGTCTAAACAGGGAGTGTACTGAAGGACATACCTACTCAACAGAGACAACATTACCATTGGTGCACTGTTGTGATCCAAAATAAATATATGTTTGTATGAACTGCCAGAATTCCCACCAACATAATCTGTTTTCCAGAAATGCATCTTATTTGGATCAGACGAGATCCAAGCAATCCACTCCTTCCCTTGCATGGTGATTAGCACTGCTGACCTTAGCAGAAAAATCTCAGTATTCTTGTGTAATTAGGACTGTAGGATCCTGGATTGTGTGTTCCCATGACTCAGTGCCATGTTTCGATTTAATCTTCAGCAAAGGGAACATAATTTAACTCTCAAATGTTTGGATATAAATCCCTTTAGAGTCTGCATAGCTGCTCACTCCAATTTCACATATAGTAAAATTTCATTACCAATATGCCTGCCTCTTAGGTGAACTTGTCAGTGCAAATGTCAAATCTTGATGGCCTTCAGCAGCTTTCTGTTGAACCCTCCCCATTTTCAGGCAGCCCAGTGCAATGAAATATTCCTTCTTCTTCACAGTGTGATAAGGTACCATGTTCAGAGAAAGAAAGAATTCCTCCATCCCCACCTTTTTGACTCGCTGAATGCCCTTTTACCCATCTCTTTCTGCTCATTGCCCTAGGTCTGGACTTCACCAAGCACTTCCTTGGACATGGTTAATCTTTATGGCTAATCCAGCTATAAGTGCAAGGACTGCTCTGAGGCATGTTTAAAATTTATTCCATAGCAAAACTGCTGACAGAAATGGCAGCCAGCTTCCTAGGCCAGACTACCCCACAGTCCTGTATTGCTGTGAACACCTAGAACAGGTAGACTTCCATACCATACACTGCATCATCCCAAAACAAGCAGGGTGGTGACAGCACTGTGCCCCGGCTTGAGGGTGTTGTGGGAGGCAGCTGAACTCCCCCACCAAAAATGAACTACATTCAACAACTTACTCTGTTATATTTTTCTGGTGACAGCACAGTTGATCCTCTTTCCTGGAGACTCTGGATCTGGAGCTTGGTGAGGTCATCCGTGATGCTGTCTATGGGGAAGCGGCTGGCATTCCCGGAGGCCTCCTCGTAAAACGCGGACCACTTGGCACCCGCCTCGCTCTGCAAGGGGTTCACACAACCCTGAATTAATCCCTCCAAAGGGGTGGAGTGGCCTGAGGCACTCAGTGGACAAGAATATCACTTCTAGGAAGAACTTGATTCGTGAAGATCACCTATGGATTGCGGCCTGAGCACTTGCACAGCACAGTGAAATGGCTAGAGAGCTTTTTGGCTTTGTTTTATTCACACATCCAGATAACCATTTTTCTTTGGGAATAGCAAAAAGCATGACTGTCTATTCACACCTTGCTTATTATAATTGATCCACTATCACTTTGCTGTGTCTCCTGCTACTCTAAATCACATTTTCTTCCCTTAGTGCTTTTCTTCACCCACCTGTGAAGAAATAAGCCAGGGCCCAGAGATCTGTGACTCAGATGTCAATCCCCAATTCTGCTACAGTAGCAGGAACACTCAGCAGCCAAGATAGTGGTACTGAGTCTGTTTTTAAGGCAAATATCACTTTCTTCTGAAATGCTGGCAAATAAAAGATTGCACTTGGGCAAAGGAGGCTCTAAACTGGTGCCCAAACTGGGCACACAAAATCTCAACATTTTGCGTGGGATTGTTTTTAACACTTCTGCAATTACGACCATGGTATGTGAAACTGTCAAATTTCAGTCCACAAAGTAGCAGCATTGGAACATAAATTGGGATCGGGACTGTCTTATTCACCATTTTCTAATGTGTTTGTACACAGTTTAACACATCAGCACCAACTCCAAACGGGAGTACAAACAGCACTAAGTAACCTGGGTCCTTGGGAGAGTTTATTTAATTGTGCTTATGCCAGAGCTTCTCCTCTTGTGGATAGGGCACCTGCAATACCCATCTCCCCCTGCTGAGGCATCAGGGAACTCAAATGCCATATTGTGCCTGAGGAGCCCTTTCAGGCCCCCTCACCCCTGTGCAGGCACACCAGTAAGACCAACACTTTCTGCAGGGCTGTGCCAGAGTTGTTCAGCCCCATGTGTGGCAGGGGTACAGCACCCACTGCTCCAGGCTCCAGCAGAGTGGGGTGGTGGCAGATGTGAGCCTGTGGTAATCCCATCCCCACCCCTCTTCCATCCCAGCTGCAGGAGGGCAGCCATCACTGGGAGGCTTTCCAAACTCTCCCCTTCATGGGAGCAAAGAGTCCTGACACTCCTCAGCAGCTTGCAGAGCTCGGGCAAGAGCTTGATGAGCACCCAGAGGAAGTGCATGGCTGTGCCAATGTGCTCCTGAGCTCCTTGCCCTGAGCAGGAACAGAGATGTGCCTCAGGAATGGCAGGACAAAAGAGGGGGCTCATTGGCTACCAAAGCCAGGGGAAAGCAGTTATTAGAGGAATTAGCTGATACAACTATTAGCTGATACAACTATTCAGAGGAATAGTTGTAGGGTTCGTGACACAATCTACAAGGAAAATGGATGGGAAGGAGCCAGAAGGGACAGTATTCATTAACTCTCCTCCAGCAGAACAGGAGGAGGGGAATCAGTGAGTTTATTACCAGTGCTTCTGAAGAGATCAAGAGAGAGAAAAAGTTCTCTCTATACACTAGACTAATTGGTTTTTATTGCTGGTATCTCCTAGCGTATTTTATAATCATCTCATTAATGTTGAAAATACTATATAGGGCTTTCATTTTATGTGTTTGGAAACATTACAGTTTAAGTATCTGGTGTCTCAGAAAAAGTTCCAGATCGACAATTATTAGACATTAGGATTTCTTCCAGCAACCAGTCCCCTTGCTTTAATTAAGAAATATGATAATTAAAACATGTTTTAATTAAGTTATATGACCACAAAGTGAAAGACCAGCCATTAGGCAAAAATAGATGTAGGATGTTCAGCTTCATTTTTATGCTCTGAATTGCTTTCCTTAAGGCTTCAGTTAACTTTAAAAAGGATGCCGCTTCAAAACAAAGCAAAATTCAAGGTGGTTTTGTTCATTTTAAAAGGCTTTGAGCTTACAAGATGCTGAGCTGAGGCATGACAGTATCAGTAACCAGCCAGACCATGGCTGCCTGCCATAGAATTCTTGCCTACAGACCCCCAGGGCTGGGGCAGAGAGAGAGGCTGGTGTTGAGAAGCAAGAAGTGTGTTGGAAGAGAGTATGAGTAAAAATGCTGTGGTCCTTCCTGCAGATAGAAATGGACTTTCAAACCAACATACAAGAGCACTGTAACAGAAACTCCACTGCTGGCATTTGCTCATCTGTGATCTCACTTCATTTTTCCTGGTCTAGTACCTCCAGGCAGCCTCCCAACAGCCCTGACTATGAGAAGAGTGATGGGGGCAGGGAGAAAGGTCCACCACTGGGTAACTGGTGTGGGCTGCTACATAAATCCATCAGCAAACATTTAACAGAATGCCTGCATCCAGAAAATATTTGCATGTTCACTGAGTAGTAAAGCAACTGCTTGTGTCAGTAAAAAGCCCAGTGTTCATCCAGTCTTGGGGAAAATGGGGGTGCAAGATTCAAATTCTTTTTCCTTGCACCACAGACAGCACCTACCCCAGACCCTTGGAGATGATCTTCACCCTCAGAATAAGCCCTCTCCAAGAGGAAAGGGAAGCACTACATCAGGAGATGCTGAAGAAAGCATCTCTCTCCATCCAACAGAAATTTGAGGATGAACATGCAATGCTCCCTTGTCTTTTCTCTCCACTCACTGGAGTGACCTGAAGTGATGGCTAGGGACAGTCCAGCTTCTGGACATCCCTGTGCACTGCAGGTAGTCCAGGTACTAACCCAAGGCTGTAGAGGCTGGTAGTGGCCCAGGCACACCCAATGAGCATTGCTACATTAAATCAAGCTTCTCTACCCTCCCCAAAATGAAGCACAGATACCAGAGCAGTAATACTCCAATTCCAGCCAAGCTTGCTGGAGCCAAAACAAACCAGAAAGTGTAAGATTCCTATGAGAACAGTAAAACCCACAGGATGGAGCACTTACCATTTTATTGGCATTCTCCTCAGTGATGTTGGTGTTGTAGTTCCATGAGGCAATGGAGTTCTCATAGCTGATATCTTCTACCCTCCTGTTAAACTCTTCTAAAAACTTTTGGGCTTCTTGTGTGACATCCTGAGGGGTCACAACAGCGCTCAGGCCACAGAGAAGCCAGAAGTGGACCAACATATTCACATGCAGGATGAGAAGCTCTCAACAAAGTATGTTTCCTCTGGTAAGCTTTTCTGTTGGCCTCTGCCTCATCAGCCTTCAAGCATGGCCACTGTGAAGAAGAAAGGCTGAATCCAATTTGCTGGACCTTTTATAGGTTTTATTCATTATAGGAGAGAAAGGAAAAAGTTTTTTATAAAAAGCCAAATAAACAAAAGTCAATGATTAACTTTGGAAAAACATAATTACTCCTGCCATTTTATGGCCTTCTTATAAAAGGCTTTTACTTTTGGTTAATGTTTCCCAAATGTGCTGTCAATGATACAGCTGGTCACTTTATCTATAGCCTACCCATGTCTCTGGTAGCTCAGAATCTGTCAATCCTTTAACAGGTTGGTGATAAACTGTAAAAATATTTAGAAACTTCACTGAAACACCAAGCCAAGAACCTTAACTCCCAGGCAGGAAGAAACCCCAGTTAGTCTGAGATAGGATACCTGGTTGGGTATTTAGGGCCATGTTTTAAAAGGCTTTGCAAAGCCCAGGTGATTTGGGGAACAAACCTCCTTTTCAAAGCAATTGGGGCATATAAAACCTGAATTTTAAATGTGTTCACTGAGCCATCAAAAAGCAGCAAGAGACTTTGTGGGGTCACAGCATCTTGTGTAGAGACTTAATCTGAACTATAAATCAACTGGATTTAAGTACTAAGGTGACTAAGGCTACCAAAAAGACTCCATCTTAATATTTAAATACCTTTGCTAATCTAGCTAGGAACCCAGCAGTTACTGCAAATCAATGGGAAAATCAATGCATGAATTAGCTCTGGAAATGCAGCTTGGGTTGAGTGTTATCGATCAGACGATGCCTTAGTATTTTTAAAATTAGCCTATTTCTGCTCAGGATCACTTGGTTGGCTTTGTTTCGGGTCTTGTGGGGGTTTGTTTTGAGATGCAACTCTAAAGCCACATCCACAGGGTTGGTTTCCCATTCCCAGCAGAGTTTGTCTGAAACCATCATGAGTCTGCCTCCATGGGAGAAGCAGGAATCAGCCCCTTCATTGCCAAACCCTGGAGAGGAGGTCCAGCCCTCAGGAGCCCTTGGGAACCCAGCACAGCCTCAACAGGGCCACCAGCAACAAGCATCTGGCAAGCACAGCCAGAAACCGGGGACCCTGGGGAAACACCTGGCTTCAATACCTTGTGTACCCACGTGCTGTGGACCAGGGGTGACTGATCTCTCTCATCCATGTGCAATGCTCTAACAATCAGGTTTTTTGAGTGAAATTTAACAACATTCACACAACTCTTCCCCAGAGGTCTTGCTCCCTAAATTTCATGTTGCTCTTCTTGGCGCCATCAGGACTTGCCACATTTTGTGTTTCCTTAGTGATGGTGCCCATCTCTGCAAACAACTGAGACTGGATCAAGGACCAGGAATGCAACCACTGGAACATTTTACATGCAGTGCCTTGCTGATACACACCTCCTTCTGGTGACATTAGCCAACATCAACTCATATTCCAGTTGAGACCTTTCTGGTAGCGTTATTTGCTCAGCCATTCCCTTTTTTGCCTCTGTACCTCTGGTTCTAGGGTAGCACCAATTACTGCATTGTAAATTTGACTGGGCTGAAGCGCATTGCACTAATTTCAGTCCATTTTTCAAAATTGTATGATCATTTGGAATTGTAATCCTTTGAAGGACTCCCATGGAAGTGCTTGGAAATTCCCAAAAATCTGTAAATAGATAAATATTCTCCCACATCCAGATGATATGGGATATAGTGAAGCCCAGGAGAGGTATTAAAATGACCCTTCTTCTTGACTGAGAACCACAAAGCCTGTTTTCTAAGTAATTATGTGCCTTTTGTGATTCTTGTCTTGCTTGCTGCCTCTCAATTTGCCAGTGAGACTGTCACATGGTGAAATGATGAAAGGTTTTCATGCTGCTGTTTCAGCTGTTGTCTGTCAGAGCAGAGAATTATGCCTATTATTACCTTGATTTCTTCTTCAGAAGAGAACAGGGATTATGTTGACCCTTCACTTTGTCTCTCTATTTTCTCTTCTATGCTGTCAAGTTAATTACACAATCACTGAACTGGGTACTTTTTAGGGTACTGAAACAGGGCTGGCTGATTCAAAACCCCCTTTTTACATGCAGGTGTTATTTTTTCCCATTTACAGTGCTCTGCTTGCCCAGAGACAGCCCTGGTGGCTGTCACCTCCCTGCTATGGTGCAGGAGTCACCTTTCCTCCTCACTCCTGCCAGCTGCCACCACCTGTCTGTGCACAGCCTGAAACCCCAAGGGTACATGCACGACCAGGAGCCCCCAAAAAGCAGGATGCTTCTAGGGGATACCTGTAGGGCAGAGAAGGCTATCCCCCCTCATTTCATATAGGGTTTGCCTCTGCAAGTGCATTTAAATGGGGGTGCAAGCATTGTAGTGAGCTGGAAATGGAGCAGGTAGAGTCATGCTGAGTTATGCTGCAGATTCTCAGCCCTATTTCTAAGTTCTTTTCTACTGCATACCTAAATCATATCTGATATCATATCTGAGGAATAATACTGTAATTATACTTCACCTTTCTTGCCGTTGCCTTTACACAAGAGAAAAAAATAAGCTGTGAGATGAATTAGCACAAAGCTACGCTTTGAAAAAATGTGTTAGAACAGTGAGGAGCCACTGAGCCTCAAGCACATCAAACCTTCATGGATGGATTTGGTCCCATTGAGAAGACATATGGGAGACACTAGATTTGTAGAATCATAGAATCCTGGAATATCCTGATTTGGAAGGGATTCACAAGGATCACCAAAGTTCAACTCCTGACCCTGCACAGGACGGCTCCAGGGCTGTGCCTAAGAGTGTTATCTGAGTCCTTCTTGAACTCTGACAGGGTTAGTACTGTGATCATTTCCCTGGAGAGCCTTTTCCAGTGCCCAGCCACCCTCTGGGGTGATAGAGACTTGATTGTGTCAGCCTAACTAGCACATCAGGCTTTCTGCAGATTGGCCAGGCTCTCAGCTGGGAGTATTTATACAGCCAGAGATGGTGATGGCCATCCATGCTTGGGTGAGGGGCATTTCTTGTGGTGGACCTTCATGCTGGTCTGGAAACCTGATGAGAGCATGAAGACAGTTGTACCACAGCAGAAAGGAAACAGTAAGCAGCTGAGAAAGGGAAGTACCTGGAGCCTTTTCAGGAAATTCAAATCTCCAAGGGCAGCAAGGCAGCAGCCATGGGTTTGGGTGATAGAAGAGCAGCTGGGGGTTTAAACTGTGTCTCAGTGAAATCCACTGTTGTGTGCGATGGCAGCCAGCCTGCTTGGCAGGAGCAAAGGGCTGTGTCAGTTTGCCACTGCCACAGCACAAAGGCTGCCTGTAACCTGACATGCTGACACAGGCTCCTTCTCCTCCCGTGTTCCAGCTCTCCCCTCCGCCCCTCCCGTCTGCAGCGGGAGCTGTGCCTCCCAGCTCCTACCTGACACTGCCAGTCCTGTCCCCAGGGTACGAGTTGTCTGACATCTGCTGAAAGGGCTGCCCACCGATGTTCATCTGTACTCTGGCTCTGTTAGGGCAGTTTTCTGCCTCACCACTCATGTTGTTGGCTGAGTTGTGCTATGAAACTAGGACTGCAATAACAGAGAATTGCAGTTAGGACATGCCTCAATAAAAACCCTCTGTGTTGTGCATTGGGCACCACACACCCTTAACATGGCTAAAAACACCATTACCATGACAATTTTTCCACACAGCAGCGCTGCTTAAGCTCTCTGTTACACTTTGTCAGTCTGTCTAGTGCATAGAAGACGGACAGAAGCCTTACTCAGTGGCCACTTTGTGAGGAAGGGCTCTGAAGGGCTGTGGCTGAGCCGGGATTGCCTGTCCTAGAGCATCCCCAGGGATAACGAGCTGCCGTGGCAGGGCCAGCTCCCCGCCGGCACAGGCCTGCGGCCGCCCCACTCCCGGCCACTCCTGCCCTTTTCCAAAGAGCAGCTCGCTGCAGTTAAATACCTGGCAAATCCTTGCTCTGAGGACTCCCGGCTTTGTGAACAGCCCAGGAGTGGCTTCAGCCCCTCCGCGCATCTCCCGGCAGTAGTGCCTGGAGAGGCGCCGTGCTGCCTCGGCTGCACCTGGAATCGCTGGGGGGCAATCCCCCATCCTCTCCTCTTCCTCGTGCTTCGAACTGGGGGCTGGGCAAATGGTCCTTATAATCCCCTGAGCAGCCTTTTTCCCACATGACTAACTCTTCTGCATGCGTGACATCCGCTATTTCTCAGATGAAAGCCCTCCCGGCAGTGCTGGCACTGGGATGCTGGCTCCTGGCTCCGCAGCTGCGAGCTTCAGCCCGTGCAGCAGGGCCTTTCCCCACCTGGGACACACCGCTGCCTACAAGAGGAGGCTTCCAGGAGATCCTCGTGCCCGCTCTCCCGGGGGTCGGAGCTGTGTGACAGCGAGGAGGGTGGGCATCTCTCCTCCGCAGGCAGGCACGGCCCCTCCAGCTCGGCATCTGAGCCACCAAGGGCACCGGCACGAAGCCTCAGCTCGAGCATCAGCAGTTTGGGCTTAGCCGGCTCTTCCTCTGCAGGAACGAGAAAGGGCAGACAAGCGGCTGGCCGGATTAATTCCCTGTTGCCCAGCAGGAATGGAGGCAAAGGCAGCAAGTGCAGAGCACAGAGAGTCCCCACCTGCAGTGTCACACTCAGGACCTGTGTGTCTGAGGGGAAGCAGAGAGGGGAGGCTGCTACCCGGAGAGCACCCAGCTCCTGCCGCTGCTTCGGCCCAGCCACAGCCCAGTGACCTCCCAGAGCACGGGGGCTTTGTACCCCACTGCTCCGAGCCCGGGACCAATGCCTTGGACAACCATTTCTAATCCATATCTCTCCATAACCTCCTGTCCCAAGACGGGATGACTTGCTCCCTTAGGTCTTTTTCAGACCTAAAAAAAGCTGTCACCTCCCCACAGCTCCACTGCACTCCGAGGTTAGCCACAGGCTGTTTCCAAGTCAAAGAGTGCTCAGCATCGCCGAGGGGACAGTGCCCCGTGCACAGGGGCCAGCCTCAGATCTGAGGACATCAGGAGCTGTGTAAAGATGCTGTCAGTTCCCTGAAGCATCAGGAAACCAAAGTGGTTTTGCAAAGTTTAGGAGAAAGACTAGAAGCTGAATGATTTTTAGGGAGAGGAGTGTACAAACTGGCAGGTTAAATTAGGATATGATAAAGTGTTACTTTGGAGACCATAGTAAATATCAAAACCATATGCTCTAAAGGCAGAGGAAAGGCAACCACTCGGGGGTACAATATGCACCATCCCTTACACCTTGCCCTTCACGAAAAACCACCTTGCCCCAACAATGAAGGGAAAGGTATTGATCTTCTGAAACGTGGCTTTGCATCCAGGCAACATGTGTTTCTCACTTCAGTTTTACTAAGTGAGTGGTCCCAGTTCATTTTACAGCGACCATGTGTTCACACATCAGCACCCACAAAGTTGTTTAGATACATCATACAGAATGTTAGTCCAAAGTCTAAAATTCCTGTTGGTCCACAATTGATAAAAGCTACATACTATAATTTATAGTAATTATAATTCAAATTATAGGATAAAAGCTAAGGTGATAGAGAAATAATGCAAGAACTGTCTTGCAGTTTCTCCAAAATTAAATGTTTTCCATTTAGCCATTGCTGTAGCTAGCAAGATGCTTTGGCAGCTTCAAATTGCCACCTCTAAGGGAAAGGGAAACATGGTAGGAAGGAAGAGGACAGACTAACAAAATCAAACTTTACTTTTTGATCTTAGGTCAAATTCAGTTTCTACTGAACCTGCTTACTTTACTCAGAACAAAGCTAGATCTGGGCTATAAGGGAAAAATTACTCTGGACTGATGCAAATGTCAATGCAGACACAAAATATCCAGTTAAAACACAGGTCTTTTATGCAAAGTGCATCCACAGTGTTTAATGTATTCACAAAACTGAACATACTGACACATTTGTGCTGGCAAGAGTGAAGCACTCATCACTGTCAATGTACTTTAGCTTCATGTGGTTTGAAAAACTGCAAGTTTAGTCCATCAAATTAGGCATATCTAACTGTGCAAATTTTTCATTAGCAGTTGTCTGTTTGCACAGGAAGCTGTGGTGTCACTCCATTGCACACATCCCTTCTTGCATGCCACATTAAAAGGAAACAAAAACCATGAGAGGACAAAAGGAGCTGCTCATAAAAAGCCAAGCACAGATTGCTCATTGCTAAGGGATTGTGGACAGTTGGTCAATGCATTTTCTATAAAAACTTGGCGTATTTAAAGCAGCTCATTTCAAGAGTCACAGATTATTGCTCTGATGAACTGACCAAATTTCTGAGGGCATCTGAACCATGTTTTAGGAGTATCTAGAATCACAGATTCCCACTTTTCACTGAATTGTTTCATATCTTTGTTGTACTTCGTCCCTGAGTTTTAAAGTAATTTATTTTGTTTTCCCAAAAGTGGGAGTTTACACATGAAAAACTCTTTCTGTCAAGATGTGATAACTCTCCTTGCTTGGTCAAAACTGGCACCCAGTTCTTGAAAGAAATCATCAAACCAAAAGCTCTTGTGCTAATACTGTGATTTGTATTAATTTGGGAATTATTTCATACTCACAGTGATGAAGGAACAGGACTTGAATCCTACCCTGAAACTTCTTGAACCCACTTCACCCATCTTTTTTGTGAACAACAGCAGAAACAATGGGCTGACTTCCCTCAAAATGTAGAATAAAGGTGCTACTTTATGAAGGCTCAGCCAGGAAAGAGTTCTCCATGAAGATCAGTATGACAGAAGCAAATGTTGTACCTGGACAGATAAACAGGAGCATGTAGTGTGCATGAGGCCTGAGAGCTCATCCCTGCAGGCTCCTCAGCACTGGCAGAGCCCCAGGGGAATACTGGGTCCAGTTGTGAGTACCAGGCTGGAAGATGGGCTGATAGAGATGTTGAGGGTTGAGTACCACAGACAGACTCTCTATACCGACGTTCTTCAGCACTCCAAATGTGTAGCTAATGACTGACAGTGTAAACAACTTACTCGTGCATGATTTGTGCTCATTCTTGTGTAGACATCAATGATCTCTCTCAAGTAAGCTGAAGAGAACTGTAAATGTCCTTTCTGAAATGTCAACTTGCCAGGGATGTGGAGCTATCACTCTGGAGTGATAAACATTGCAGTTTTTCTTCAAACAGACCTTCTCTGGGTTTATTGCTTCATTTAATAGAATTTTCCTTTCTCCTCTCTTTTCTCAAACACAGCTCTTGAAAATGAAACAGTTCAGTCTTGGGCACACCATGTACCTTTTTCAAAATTCATTGGCACAATACAAATGTAGCTGAAAGCAGAACCAATTCATTGTTTTAGGAAGCAGTTCACCATATAGTCTATATTGCTTGTTACTCATTTTCCTTTTTATTATCAGGGGTTGAATGCAGGTGGTTTAGAAAAAAGTGGAAGTTACATAAAACATCTGGGCCAGATCCTCAAGGGATATAAATCGTTGTAACCGTTTGCAGGCCCTGGAAGACAGACTGTACCAAATCAGTGTTGTTTTCTAATATGATCCTACTGCACAGACTAGAAAAGAGATTTATTTTTTCTGTAGCATTTTGACCTTGATTAACCTCATTTGTGGTACCTATTTCAGTGAAAGGGCTAATACTTACACTGACTTCAAAGTGTTGCTAAATGTGGTATATGGCTGTTCATGTATCATTTGCTTCTCTCAAGCCATTTTCTGTCAGCAGAGAGGCAAGCTAGATGTGTGCTCTGGGTGATTACCATATCATCATTAGCACAAAATTAAGCTAAACTGCTGTAAAGTAATTATGCAGCAAAAAGGTGAGCTCTAAGGAAGACACTGATTAAATTCTTACCACCACAATTAGCCCACATTGCATAATGTCCTGGTTTTCAGTGTTTTCAAATTGGTGGCCGGTGCCATGGGCTGAACTGAACCTTCACTCAGGGCTTGAGAAGTGTGTTCAGATAAGCCTGGCCCTTTTTCATCACAAGAGAATTTTATTTCAGTATCATATAGTACAATACAGGATAACAGCAATTCTTAATCTGTAGCATGAGGTTGATCTTGCACCACTGAGCTGTTCTCACCAAAATCTTTCACAGGGTCTTGCAGAGGTGCTGCAGTCACAGCAATCCATTGTGGGCACACTGACATCTAGCTATCTGTCATGCAAAGCATGGGAAAAATGTGAAGGTTTAGAAATTATGGGATCTGAATTACCTCAATTAAACTTTGCCTGCATGAGAGACCTTGGAACAACGACTGAGGCAGTAATAATAACACTGTACTCTATATTTCCCCTCCAACACTGGCAAGCTTCATCTTTGACATTCCTGTGAGAAATACATCTACATTGTGGATGGTAATTTTGAAGCACTGGGATATTATCACTAATAACTGACTTTATTAATCCTTTTCAGAATGGAGCAGCACACACTGGGACACAGAGATGATGCAGTCCCTGTCCAGAGGGATCCACCAGCAGGACATAAAAGACAACTGTGACAAATGAGACCACATGATGCAAATTATTAGGAGGTTCCATAGTTTTATTTTGTATTTAGCCTTCCTCTCCCCTGCCTCCCCTAGCCTTGGGCTTCCCCTGCTCAGCCTTCCCCTTTCACCCTGCTGCTTTCCCTTTTCCTTCCCATTCCTCCCTTTCTGCGGACAGTGGTCCTAAGAGCCAGTACTGAGACAAGACAAAGGTGCTCAATACAGCCAAAAGGCTGAAGAATTTCCACCCTGGGAAACAAGAAACCTTTGTACCCTTCAGGACACTGGATTGGTCCTTTAGAAGCAGCTTTTTCTCTGTTTAAGCCTGTCCCTGTTGGTGAGGAGTCTGATGAAATAATCCTAATAAGCAAAGAGGTTTTCTAATATTGCCTCTAAACATGACACTGGAAACAGGATTGCTAATGATCAAATCCTGGCTCCAGTGATGTGGACAGATGCTTGGTGACTGCAGATATCATATTTTGCTTCAACACATCCTGTTTTTACAGTTACCCACACCCAAAATTCCTCTTTTCTGTGGACCAGTGCTTCTGAAGCCAGAATCTTATCACTTATCCAGGTCAGGTGCACCAAACCCAGAAGTTGATTTTTCACACCTTGAATCCTTTCAAAAGTTATCCACCTATCACATGAACATGAAGGTTCATCTGACCACAGACGGAAGTCTACTCTAGCTTTATTTTTAAAAACTGTAAGTAAGACTTTTCCAGAGGGCTGTGAAAGACTATTTACAAGGGCATGTAGTGACAGGACAAGGGGAGATGGCTTCAAACTGAAAGATGGCAGATTTAGCTTAGATATTTGGGAAAAAAAAACTTTACTGTGAGGTTGTTGAGGCACTGGAACAGAGTGCCCAGGGAAGCTGTGGATGTCCCACCCCTGAAAGTGTCCAAGGCTAGATTGGATGGGGCTCTGAGTAACTTGTAGTGGAAGGTGTCCCTGCCTTGTCCCTTTGTCCACGGGGATTGGAATGAGATGGTCTTAGGATCCCTTCCAACCCAGGTTGGCCTGTAGTTCTATGATTTAATGAGAGCTGGGCCACTAAACACTGACTACACCTGTGGAAAATCTGCCCTTTTTGCAACTTTTAATTTCAACAAATTTCAGAGTTTTGCATCTTTTAATTTCCAGTTCACATAATCGGTAACAGTTAAGTAAAAGCCACTTTTAAGTACCATATTTTTTCTAGCCCCAGAGCTATAGATGATCCAAGTATTTTGACCTGGTCTTACAGAGGCTGTGAAAGCTTTTTTGTTTCTCAATACATGAAAACTTTCATGCACTGATGACTGTTCCATCCAAAGGCATACTACATAGCAGCAAACAGAAGTAATTTTACAGAGAAACATTTTGCATATGGCTTGAAAGAAAACCCATCAAGAGTTGACAATGATAAATGATCTCCCCAGTGACATTCAGGGATGATGCAATTTCACACTGATGTCAGGGAAAAACAAACAATGGACATATTTAAATGATCATTAAAAATGAGATGCCTGGCACAAAGCAGGTTCCAACCCTCTTCTGCCACACATCTTCTGGAAATCTTTTCTGGATATTATCTGAGGCCTTCTTATTTGTATTGTTCATGAAAAAAGAACTGTAACGGAGGTTCAAATGTTTGTGTTATCAACAAAAGTTTCTCTCAAGGGAAATTACGTGAAAGGACATTTTTCTTGTCTTCATGTTTGACGTTCAGGAGCAGTGACGAGAAAAGGCAGGCACAGGAGTCTTTCAGAAAACCACCAGAGCACAGTGGCAGCATTTCATAGGGACGTGAACCGTTCATCATCTGCTGCAAAGACTCCATTAATGTGGCCTGGTTTTAAATCCAGTGCTTCACAAGGAATCCCATTTTCTAGTGTCACTTCAACTTTCTCTTCTAAATTTTCTCTCTCTGTTGACTCTTTATTCTTTCTAGAAACAAGAAAGAAAAGATCATCTTATTCTGTTGACCTGCAGCACTCCACCATGATTCCACAGAAAGAAAACTGCATATTTAGTTAGAAGTTTGTCATAGGTTATGCTCCCAAAGGCAAAATCTGATGTACTTCCTTGCTGTAGTAAATACACCAGATGGGTGTATCTAAATACAACAACTGGGGGACTCACAGATTGGAAGCCCTGTTCAGAAGTTTGAGCTCAGAATTGGAGACCAGAAAACCTGAAGCAGACATGTTGTAAGTATGTTTTAAGTTATTTCACCTTCTTATTCTGCAACATGACTAGAAGGTGCAAAAGAAAACCTAGGGCAAAACAAAATTTGAAAAAAGTCTCTAAATCTGTTGGGTTTTTTTTTTTCCTCAGAAAGGTCTACACTAAGCATGTAGTCTGACCCTGCAATGCATGTCATAGATCTCACCCCATGGTCGGTACAAAGTAAAACACATTTTTTAGAAACAGATCAGTCTTAGACTAACTATAGCTTCCAAATTTGGAGATGTCGATGCCCTCATATCCAAGATTACCTTCTTCTGAACATTCATGATTACTTTCTTAGGTAATCTCAATACTGCATATCTGCACGTTTTCTTCAAACTTCATTAGCAGCCACCTTCCTATCCAGTATTTTATACTTTTGTTTTCTAGATCAAACAATTGCATGGCTTTCACTTTTTCAGACTCCAGTTGTCCCAAAAATATATTATAATAGTGGTTGAAGAAAATTATCTACATTAAAAAAACCCTAAAAATTATCTAAAATACAATCATGAGAAGATATAATAAACAAATATCAGTCAACAGGTCATGATGTTCCTTTAATTCCAGATTTATTCTGACCTTGAGAACAACCAGTTCATAGTTGAAAAACCTGCTGTACTTTATGGCCTGCAGCATCAGCGGTTTCAGAGGACAAGAAACTCAAAGGTCAGCTGCACTGCTTCTTCCTATCTCACAACATGCACTGTAACAATCTGACTCAGGACAACTGTAAAAATCTGAGTCACTGTAACTACTAATGACAGAGATATTAACAATAATAAAATTTTATTGGCCTCTGGGAGATTCTTGTCATTACAGACTTATTAAAATAAACTTGGGGTGTAGTAGCAGAAACCTCTGACCTCTGGCTGCTCTTACATTGGTTAGAAGGAGTGTTCTTTAACCAAAAACTGCAGGGACAGAACATAAAAGTTACTAAGAAGCAGGTTCAAAAGAAATGAGAGGAGTAGTAGATGTGTGAAACTCATTACCAGAGGAATTCAGAGAAGCTAAATATTTCCATGAATCCAAGGGGTGACTCAACAAGTTAAGGGAAGAGAAAGCATTGTTGAGTTACCCAATACAAGAAGACCAAATCCAGCTCAGAAAGGCCCATAGCTGCAAATTAATTCCTGGGAGAACTAATACAGGGAAAGACTGTGTACTTACTCTGTTTTCACTCTTCCCAAGGCAAATGTTTATGGCCCCTGCTGCAGATGGGATTTTGGGTTATAAGGGGAGACTTTTGGCTAATTCAGGACAGACTGTAGAGGATGATCCTGTCCTGGGCATGTGGCAAATCTGTTGCTGTTGGGGGAGGTGTCCTATTGCTGCAAGGATAGGAAAACAAGCACAAGGCTAGGAGACAGTGTGTCTGACCCAGCTCACTGTAGGCACTGAATTCAGCAAACCTCTCAGTTCAATAAGTGATGCATGAGTCCAACTCAATACTGAAACTCCCCCGTAGGCCAACTCCCCTCCCTTCCCTGACACCCTGAGCACATGCTCTTGGTCTTATCTGAACTGAGGTATTTAAATGGTACTTTAAAGGCCTTTAAAGACAGAATGCCAGATTTATGAGAAGGCAACACCATCCTTGGGGCCAGGGTTCCAACACAGCTTACTAGGCAAGGGGGTTCCCATTATGTAAGCTCTGGACAGACTTATAACAAAATTAATTACTGGACATGCTGAAGTCTTTGAAAACCTGGTCACTTACTTCAGCGTCTGACAAAGAGATCAGCACTTTTGAAATCCTTCTCTCTGATGTCTGGTGCTTTTTTTTTCCCCAAGAAGCCAAATAGCCCAGACCATTGCTTTTATCTCTTCAGTCTTTGCAACAGTAGATAGAAGAAATATATGCTTGGTTTACCCTCTCTCACTTCCCCACCCCTGCAGATGTTATTGATGTGACAGGAGGGTTAGAGTTCAGCCACAGATGAACCTGCTCTGAGGAAAGGTTATATCTAATGGTAGAGCAGGGAAACAGAGGGAGAAATGAAAAAAGCATAGCAACTAAAAGGACAAGAGCATGAGACAGAGAGGGTGCCAAGTGAGCACAGGCAGGCAGCAACAAGCCACTTTAATAGCAGTGTGATGGTAAGAGCATGTAGTTTACACCATATTGAGGGGAACTCCTCAAGCTCACATGAGTTATTTTGAAAATACAGGGGGAAATCCTTTCTTTCAGCATTGATAGCACAAGTGATTATTTTAGCTAAAAATCACAGCTATTTATCATAGTTTATTTATATTACACTTATGTGAAATGTTCAAAGACACCCTTTAAGTTAGACACTATAAAGAAACACAGAGCCATGATGCATAGAGGGCAGGTATGGGCTTCAGGCAGCAACATCATACAGTTTTACAGAAAGTTGCCTGTGTTTAGGGAATGAAATAATTCAGTCCATACAACATGGCTGGGTTAGGGCTTTAACTATCCACAGATTCTAAATACCTTCCCAGACACATTCCCCAACAGCATTTCATCTATTGTTTGCTGAATTTTGTGGTGCTTTTTTGTTTTTGTTTTTTGTTGGGTTTTTTTGTTTGTTTGTTTTGTTGTTGTTTTTTGTTTGTTTTGTTTTGTTTTGTTTGTTGGTTGGTTGGTTTTGTAGTTTTTTTGTTTGTTTGTGTTTTGGGTTTTTTTGTGGTTTGTTTTGTTGGTTTTTTTTTTGTTTTTTAACAAAAATGAGTTTTGGAAATTCATGCAACTCCTCTGACTGCACAATATAACTGAAGGAATTCTGACTACACTACTTGGGTTCTCTTTGAGAAGCATTTAACCTTCACAAGTGTTGTTCTTCTGAGGCCTTTTAACATTCTTCAAGATAATAAAATGGCAGAAAGGAGACATCTCTGCAACATACCACTTTTCATATATTAATTCCTTCTTCTGATATATTTGGGGATACAATCCGTTATACAGTCAAACATTTTGATATTATCTGGTTATCAGCAGGAATTTACCCTTTTCAGTTCTTCTGCTTTTCCTGTATGAATCTATTGCTGAGGTCATAATTTTGTGAAAACCTAAACTCTGGGGCAGCCAAAAGCATGGTAGAAGCTGAACTTCTATGGCAGAATCTCAGCTCAGCTGAGAAATTTCTATTCCTTATGCTCAACTCAGAGCCAGCAGAGATGGCAGTATCAAAACCCCACCTGCTCTCGTGTTGCTCCCACATGCTCACACTAGGGAAGCGTGAAAATTCTCCTCTTTTTCACCAGTGCCACCAGGGCAGAAACAGAGAGGGAAAGAGAGTATCTCTCTTCTACCCTACCACCAGAAAAACTTCTGAGCTCATGTGGAGATCTGCCCATGAACCTGTGAAGGGCTGTGTGGGTCTAACTTTCTGAGTCTGTGGAGTTTTCAGCCTTTAGTAGCTGATTTTCTTTTTCCCTTGAGAGAATTCATTCTCCTCAAGGACAAGTGAATGTAAGATGTAAACAAGTCTTTATCTCTTCATAACACAGCCAGGGTTCTCATACAACCCTCTCACAGGTGTTGTTTCTGTTATTTAACCAAAGAAGAGATGTGCTGTCTTTACTGACCAATTATATAGTTCCTTAGTGCAGCATGTTATACAAGGGCTGTGCAAAACTGTAAATAAAGCCTTCTGATGTTTCTTCTAACTGGAGTCAAGCTCTCCATTTTTGTGTCCAACAGCTACAGGGCTGGGTGTTTTGAGCTCATCAGGTCATGAGTTGTAAGTGAAACCCTGCTCTGTTCCAGTGAGCAGACCCTCTTCAGCCTTACATTAATCATTACTGTGTGCTCTAGTCAGTCTTCTCAAGATGCAGCAGCACAGTTTTGTTAGCCCTGCCAGCTTTTGACACCACTTCCTTGGAAGGGACACAGTCACTTCCAGTCATCCCCCTTTTGGTAGCTATGTGGGTGGTCTGTGAGAGGAGACTCACCTGTGCTATAATAAACCTTCACAACAATGACACCAATTGTCTTTTAAAGCTCATTTCTAGTTAGGTGGCCTCCAGGATCATATTCTTACACCCTCCATTATTGTCTTTTAAAGCTCATTTCTAGTTAGGTGGCCTCCAGGATCATATTCTTATACCCTCCATTTCCTCATTACATCCTAAAATTACTAAGGCATCTATAGTTTACAGTTAGGAAATTTAAGCCTTTTCATCAGAAAAAGAGAGATGGGTTATCTTTACCTAGCTAGGGAAGGATGCACAGCATTAATCTGTCTGAAGTTGTTCTAAAACACAAAACCAGCTCAGCTGACCTAATTAACCAGTATTCCATTAAAACAGAAGAAAGGCTAGGCTGCTTACTTCTTGTGTTTCTGAATCCCTGAAACAACGAGGAAAATAATCCCAGCCACAATGAGACAAAGAACAACACCAAATACAATAAGCCAGACAGGCGTGGAGGGTTCAACAGGAGGTGATAAGGTTGAGGTTATCTTCAGGAACTGCAGTGTTTTGTCACTCAGGAGGAAGGCATTGTTGATTCTGTTCCGGTTCATCCTTCAGGGAAAAAAACAACACAAAAACAAAAAACATCACCACTCTTTATAAAGATATTTTACAAGTTAAAAAGGTTGTAGAAAATAAAAGGATTTTTCATTAATGTGCTGCAAGTTAGGCAGGGCTGAATGTCATCCAGCATGATGAAGAAAAGGATGTTGCCTACCATTAGTGGGGATCAGTCTCTTCCCTCAGGCAACAAGAGAATATAGCCTCAAACAGCATCAGGGGAGGTTCAGGTTGGACAACAGGAAGAATTTTCTTCACTGCAAGGGTGGTTAAGCATTGGAAAAGGCTGCTCAGGGAGTGGTGGAGTCACCATCCATGGAGGTGTTCAAGACACAGCTGTACATGGCTCTTAGTGCCATGGTCTGCTTGACACAGTAGTGGTTTGGTCAAAGGTTGAACTTCACGACCTTGGAGGTCTTTTCCAACCTAAATGGTTCTGTGATTCTATGGTTTTATGGTTCTGTGATTCTATGATGTTGGCAGGGTTACACAGACCTTGACTCTAACAGAGACCTCAGTAATCCATAGACACTCACACACTGAGAATATTTCAAACACCAGACTTTCGTATGCATTTATCTGAAAAACTGAAAAATACAGATGAGACCTGAAGTATGGTATTATTATTTATTTCTGGTTTGAACCATGTCCTGAAGACAGAGCAGGTTGTCAGCTGTAAGGCTGGCTCTGTTGCCTTGCTCATGCAGCATTCAAGATTAGCACAGGAATGGTAGAACTACCCTTCAATGCTTGCAGGATTTACTTGAAGTTCCCCCAAGTCCCTCAAACAGAACCATCCTGCATGTCACGGGCTGGTATATCTGCCCCTGCTGCTGTAGATTTTCTTAGATCCATGAGGCACAGGATGCAGTTTGGTCTGGAAAAATCCACACCTATTGTCAACATGTCCTTCTTCCCTGCAGGATGCAGCTAAAATGATTTGTACTTTCCATTTGAATATGAGAAACTGGAAGTCTGAGAAATACTCCTTTTTACAGAAATAGTACAACTGCTATCCTTTAGTGGATATCTTCACTCATTTTCACTGCTTGTAAGCATTTCATTGCCTGTAAGATATTTCTGGATCTAAATATAATCAGGCTTAAGAGGCTTTAGAAGTATCTTTCATTAGCTTTTTCAAAATGTTAAAATTTTTAAAGTAAATGGATTACATATATTGGTCTTCAGATACTATTTTTGATAGCAATTGTATGAATTAATGCAGCTTCTTTTCTGTATACAATTCAATTTATTTACCACAGAGCAAGTATTTCCTAAGAAAAGATGTATGGGAAATTCAAGTAAGATTTAACAAATTTCTCTTCTTGGAAATCATAATGTTTGGCTGTCCCTTAAACAGGAAGTTCTTAGCCTTAATGGAAAGTCAGCATTCCTGGGCAGGACTAAAAGCCATGGCATGTTTTAAGACTCATAATTCCATAAGCTGTCTGCCATTTAGAAAAGATTTCCTTACTGATATGAAAGGGTCATTGTGAATTGCTGAAGTAAGCTTTGTGTACCCTCATCCAATGGCTTGAGTTTCAGGATTATGTGCTGGAACACATGCAGGCAAATACAAGTGCATTTCATGTTTGTAAATGCATAACTATATCTTGAGTATCATACAGAGCTCTGACATGGTTTACCTTCCTCTTTATTCTTACTTTGTAGGAATCTCATACAACAATATTCTAGTCCATGACTAGTGTTATGTGCTCCCCTAGCATAAAGAATTATAATAAAGGTTTTGTATGGAAGTCTGCAATCAGAAGCAATTGAACAAAAACCATTGTAGTTTTATAGGCCATTTTATTTCTTGTTTTTATATTAGGTAGGAATTAAAACTTTTCATAAATAGCATATTCTTTATCAGGTGACAGACAACAGTTAAAAACCAAACAATAACAGCATCCAATTTCTGTGCCAAATGGGGCACAGAAAGACTTAAATCAGCTTATGCTGCTGAATGTATCAAAGAATAACAGAAATGCAAAACCCCTGCATTCCAGCACTCTTACAGAGAGCTTCAGTGAATAAATAATCTGCTTCCTCCACTAATGTTATGAAGCTATTGTTTGGTGTCTCTGTAGGAAATAGTTTAATCTTCTCATAAGCTTAAATTAATCTTTCCAAAAGAACGCGTACTCATTCATCAGGAATTAGGCATTACACCTCCATAGAGATAACATGAATTTTCAAGACAGAACACAGAATGCCTGAAAACAAAGAGATTCATTTTTCACTCCATGCTTGAGAAATACATGGGCATTATGCTGCTTGAAGAACTCATCCCTGTAAACCCCTGGTGCAGGTTTCTTTGGACCATTGAAGTCAGATTATCCCATTTTTTCTTTTTTTCCTTGTCAGCTCCACATTCTTCCTTTTACTTGTTACAGAATGTGATAGTAGAAGGCAAAGTGACTTGTAGTGCACTGTACTTTGTACAAGCAATGCTCAATTGTGATATTGACTGGCACTCTAGAATGCACTGGTATGAAAAGAATGTGAGCATAAGATTGCTGAAGCCAACCTGGGACACAGGCAGCTCTGCCCATGAGGAGTTCACACCAGCTCTTCTCATGTGAACGCTGACTTCTAAGTTAACTCAGATGAACTGTTAGTGAGAAGCACTGAAAGGGAGCCTACAGTCATTAGCCCAGGTGTAGATGTGCATGTAGCATGCAGTGAAAGCTAAATTGTATTAATCCCACCCAGAAAATGTGCCCTTCCAGCACCTGAGGCAGAAGGCTGTCTCACTGGGAAATGTAGCAGCTGGATAAGAGCCGTGTGCCACACACTGGACAGCACATCACAGGTAGGGCTCTGGAAAGGGACTAGAGTTCTTCTGAGTCTCCAGCATCAACAAAGACACTTTCCAAAGTTATAATCCCAAGGCTCACATTCTTTGCATTCTGCAGGGCTGTTAAACATCCTCTAACCTCACATTCATTAAAGAGTACTGACCCTCAGTGTTTTAGCAACTTGGATTAGTTCACCCTTAAAGAGGCAGAGTGCTCATTCATACAAGGCCCAGAGAGAGAAAACATCCTCAGTAAACAAGGAAGAAAACATTGCAGAAGCAGTGACTGTACCTGATGGCTGCCTCTACCTCACTTCCAGGAACAGTTGTCACATTTTTGGAAGAATCTGTGACCACAAACCAAAAGGACACCCGGTCTGTCACATTGCAGAGCAGCACATTGGAAATTCTGCAGACAGTTAAAATAAAAATCATCATTAAAGAAGCATGGAAGGAATATTTAAATATTTTAGATTTTCTTAAAATATTGCTCTCAACTAAGGGGGAAAATTTTCTTTAAAAAGTTAACAGTTAATACTCAAGAAAGAATAACACAGCATTTCTCATTCCCCATATGATTTTAAAGAAATCAAGCTTATGAAGACCAAAGAGTCTTCAAACAAATTTCTAAATCTATTATAGACTTGCATGGTCTTGGACATACATTTAGTTTAATCAAATGGGGAAAAAATGCGAATAACAATTATCATTGTCTGTGACAAAGACCATTTAATGGAGCAAGTGCATTGGTGAACTAAGAATTCTGGTTTTGACACCAAATACTACAGGAATCAGTCACTGAGAATTGCCCACGTGATTGTCAGGTGAATGCAGTTCTCCTGCAAGATACATTTGTTGGATCAGTGGAATTGATGTTATTCTTTTTGACAGCTATGTTCACAGAGCGAGGCACAGAGTAAGGGGGACAAGCTAAATTTAGTAATTCTACTGACACTGGCCTCTTCCTTTTAGCTTATGCAGTGTCAAATATTTATATTATCTATTTTAAAGGAAGATTGTTCAGTTTTATGTGAAGTTAAATGCGGAGCAGCACAGGTCGTTGGCTTATCATGGCATACGACGTAAATAGTGTGCAAAATGCATTTTAAACTATTTATTTTTCAGATTTCTACTAGTAAATGGTGGAAACATCAGCAAACCCTTCTGGAATGACACAAACACGAGTATTGGAGCAATGAAGTGAAAGCCGATCCCTTGGATCCCTTTGAGCACCGGGACCGCGCCCAGGCGCGCCCC
>WEIU01006459.1:340882-359722 GCA_013389925.1 Aegithalos caudatus | reverse complement strand
CTGGGGAGACTGGGGGAACTGGGGGGACTAGTGGGACTTGGGGAAGTGGAGGGACTGGGGGGACTGGGGGAACTGGGGGGAATGGAGGGACTGGGGGACGGGAGCAGTTGGCAGGATTGGTGGGATCAGAGGCATTGGTGGGACTGGTGGGATTGGTAGGACTGGGGATTGGGGGTGAGAGGGACGAAAGGGAGCGAGAACTCTCGCACCTGGGCATTGCCCATCCAGCCAAAGCTCTGTTTGTAAGGCAGATCATAGTGCCTCATTATGAATATTCTGTAGAAATGTTTTACTTCCTGATGAAAACTTTGATGATTTGGTACCCCAGGTAGTGCAATATATAATTTTACAGAGGCCCCTCTATCTATCCATCCATCCATCTATCTATCTATCTATCTATCTATCTATCTATCTCATGAGTCATAGAATCACTTCAGCTGAAAAGGACCTTAGAGATTTGTTCCAGCCCCCATGCCATGGGCAGTGAACCTTCCACTAGACCAGGCTGCTCATAGCTCCATCCAGCCTAGCTTTGCATACTGCCACAGATGGGGCATCCACAGCTTCTCTGGGAAACCTGTGCCAGTTACAAATTTCTTACTAATATCTGATTGAAACCTATTCTTTCAGTTAGAAGACATTCCCATTTGTCCTGTCACATGCCCTTGTCAAAAGTCTCTTTCCATCTTTCTCTAGGCTCCTTTCAGGTACTGGAAGGTGCTATAAGGTCATGCCAGAACTCTCTGTTTTCTGGGCTAAGTGAACCAAATTATCTCATCTTTCCCTGGAAGGAGAGGAGCTCCAGTTGTCTAATCAGAGAATCACAGAATATTCTGAGTTGGAAGGGACCCACAAGGATTATTAAGTCCAACTCTTATGGGAGTGATGCACACAGGGATCAAAGTCACAACCTTGGCATCATTAGCACTATGCTCCATCCAACTGAGCTGATTTCATTTGGGCTCTTTGGAGCTTGCTCCCAACAGATTCATGTCCTTCCTGTGCTGGATGAAGCACTCCAGGTGGGGTCTCACTAGAGCAGAGCAGAGCAGAAGGGCAGAAGCCCCTCTCTTGCCCTGCTGGCCACACTGCTTTGGATGCAGCCCAGGATGCAGTTGGCTTTCTGGGTTATAAGCACCCATTCCAGAGAGATATCTAATAAAATGGAAAGCAATGATTTTGCAGAGCCAAAATAACCACTTTTACCTCTCTAGAACAGTATCAGTTTTACAGGGATCTTTAAATGGATAAAAGAGGAAAGGCATCCTCTAGAATGTGAAAAGATGTTCACATCAGTTTTCTGGCAACAGTCAGAAGATGAAAGCAGATTTATTCTCTGTAAAACAAAAAGAAAGCATAAAATTTACAGAAGAGGGGAAAAATGCCGACTTTTGGCTGGTGACTGAAAAACTCTTGCTGACTTCACAGAATATCTAAAACTGTAACTGCAGAGGAAGTTTTCTATCTGGGTGTTTATAACAGTAAGACCCAAAACTTCATGTTGCCAAAGTTCCTAAAGCTGCAGTTTCTGTGGTGCAATCAAAAACTGGACCAGGTGGAAAATCTGATGTTGCCCCACAGATGTTCTTGAAATGGGGTAAGAAAGACTGATCTCCAAAGAGAAAGGTAGACAAGGACTGGCAGAACACCCTGACTTTCATACCCTCATTCAAAGACTCTTCAAGCTAGGGTTTTCCCTAAAGTGCCAAGGTTTTTAGCATGAGACAAGGCAGTCAGTCACCACAGGGGTAGCATCTTTCCATAGAAAAAACAGCACTGGAAAAAGGGGCAGCATGGATTGCACTAGGATATGTAAATTTGGCTTCTTTTCTTTTCCATGTTGTTTCTAAAATCCTTCTCAATTACAGGCATCCAAACTCTGGTTTCACTGTCGCCACTTTTTCATCAGCAGAATACAAATGCCATAAACCCTTCCAGGCCCCAAAGAGAATAATCCCACTCATGAGAAGTTCATAGGAGATGAGTAAACACCAAAACAAACTGGTTCCATAAGCACCAACTTGCAGTGGTGCACTTTTTTTTTCTCCCGTGCCATTTGCCTGGAGGTTTGATTCACAGCATTGAGAACCATTACAACTATGCCGTCACACTGTATAGGTGTGGGAAACCTGGCTTCTCCAGGCACTAATGAAGTGGATTTGTAAATATATATGTGGACATTTTTTCCTTTCCTTAGCAGTTGATGGACTTTTGACATGGGATTATAGGAGAGTGTTATCATCAAAATGACAAGATCCTGGTTTGGCCTTATGGCACCATGGCAAAAGTCCAAAATTGCATTTCCTTTATATACCGGTGAGTAGAGTGGCAGGAAACCCCAACAATTCCCTGGCCTAAAACACCATCCTTGCTCCTTATGGATATTTAAATGATTGTTTAGGGGTAAGGAAGAGCTGTCAGAGAGCCCAAGGGAGCTGAGTGCCCACAATGGCTATTAGCTCATGAAAGAACCACAGTCCCCAAGTCCCAGGTGCCTATACCCAGCTCTCCCAAAAGCATCACACCTCTTCCAACACAGGGCTCTGCAGTTGCTCCTGCAAAGGAACATTGTTTTCTTCCCAGCAGCCATGGGATCACCTTAATTTAACAGCTTTACTCTGGGCTCATATTTTGTTGTTCTAAATGGTCACAATATTTTTAGTATCAAAAAAGCCCATCTTAGAAAGATAGATAATGTTGATGAATTTTTTTCTGGTCACTTTGTAAAGAAAATTTCAGTTTTATCTACAAATGGGGGGAAGATGTATCAAAAGTAGATTCTGTTATTTGAATGAAAACAAATGTGTTGACATTCTTTCTGCTCTAAAGATTAACTAGTCTCAGGCCGAAAAGAGATGCATATTATTTCAAATGAGTCACAGATTAGAGAAACCAGGGTTACTAACACAGGCTACAACAATAATTTTTTAACACTGAGAGATCAAAGGTTGGCTTACGTAGTTCATGACCATATGTATTGAGAATCAATTGAAAGGCCATATATAAAGAAGGAAATAATGGGGTATTAATTCTCCATTGAAAAAGAAGTATTTATTTGTATCTCTATTAATAGTTACTGAGTAATTTGATTGATTGTACCTTTCTCCTGTTTTGTGCAAACTTGAAAATTTGACAAGCCTTTCAAACATTAAACACTGCTCCATGATTTATTAAATTTCAGTTTGGAAATTAACTTTAGAGAACTGGAGATGTAACAAGCAATCCTTCCCATTCTGTGCTGGGTCATTCAGTGGTTACGCAAGGGCAACAACAGCATCAACTGCAGTTTGCAGCACCACATTGAAATGCTTGTCATCACAGGCTGGCTTTTATCCAGCCTCAGAAACCTAATTAAAGGTGACTTTAATCAAAAATGATGGGGCAGACTGCAACAATGGTTATGCTGATCCACCATACAAATTATTTTGGGGGCTGATAAAGCTTGCTGAAGTTAATGGCATTTATGTCTCATGTGGAAGTTAGTTGTGGCTATGAGTTACTTCAAGGCTGGGTGTGTTAGAAATTAATGGGATTTTAAAGGGGAGGTTTGTCACATCCTGGCTATAGCCACATGTATAATTTATACCCTGGTAGAACCAGTATTTAGTTATGTAAATAATAGTGATTTTTTTTTCATAGGTTTTTTTTGACAAAATCTTCAATTAACCAGATGCAAAATTTCCATAAGTTTGGATGCTACCAGAATGCAGTCACAGGCTATTTGTTTGTTCTTATATGACAGAATAATTGGTCATTGGTCTTTTACCTCTTCTGAAGAAAATCTGTTGACATTTTCCTGCAAAAGCTCATGTAGTAAAATGCAATTTATTTGCCAGCAGTGCAACATAATCTATCTGCTACAAGCTCCTGCTTGTGCCTCCCTCTTCACCACAGTGAAGTCTCTTCACCAGCTCTGCCAGGGTGCTGTTCCTGTGCACAGTGTGCTGCTGCTCCCTCTGGGATGCTGGCTGCTCCCACACCTCCATGCCTGTTGCAGAAGGGATGGAGCAGGACTGCACTCCTCCCTTCCAGCTGCCAGCCACAAGGGTGGGGAAAGGAGTGTGTTATTTCCAGGATATCTTACAGGATGGAGGCTTTCATAGCCTTCTTGCTCCCATGTAACAGATTTTTTGAGGTGTATTGGGAGGTTCATTTAGCCTCTCCATCACTAAACAGGGACTCTGAGGTCCCTTGGGATTTGAGAGAGATCTATGCATTGGTAACTCCTCAGTTTGTTTCCTAGGAAGTTGTGCCAGATCTCAGAGCTGCACAGCTCTCCTTCAGATGACATGCTGTCTATAATGACCCTAAAGGTGTCTCTAAGTACTACATCAGTTATGAGTTGTACCTGCAATATACACCCCAAGAAGGGTGTACTCAAGTTATACCCCATGAGAAACTCTTCTACCATCTTAAAAGAGGTAAATCCACAGCTGGCTGATTCCAAATGTTATACTGATTTTTCTGACCAACTTAGTAGCAGGGAATTACTGATGTGATCAACATCACCTCCAAACTGGAGTAACACTAGCATTATCATATTTGCCCATAGAGAAAACTCTCTACATAGGAAACTGAATTAATGAGTATAAATTCCAGGATTGCCAAGAGTGGGTACAGATAACTGCCATTAAAACTTCTTCCATACTGGCTTGATTTTTTTCTCATTCCTTCAGCAATCTTATTTTAATCTGCAGAAAACCACAGTGCTTGAAGAGGAAAAAGGTCACTTGGCTTCTGACACAGGATTTTTGCTGTGTGAAAACAGCATGACTTTGAAGGTAGGGAATAATTTAAAAAAGGACCCAGGCATAAAATAAGTACACAAAAGTGAACCTTTAAGGATCAGATGCTAAATGAAAACTCTTCTGCCTTGAAAACACGAGAAAAAATCCTAATCATTTGTAATTAGCTTGTATCTTGAGCTCATTTTTAAAGTGCCATTTTAATTGGGTTGAGGAGCACATTTGGTAACAGCTCTTCTGCTCAAAGGAGCCTACTTCTGAGGAATAAAAATGAGACAGCAGTAATCAAACACTCTTGTCACATGGAGGAGGAAATCCCCTTTTACTTAAGAGAAGTGCAGCAGCCACAATAATCATCACGTGACTAAAGTTAACTAATACCTCTTCAAATGTGGAATATGCTTCACGTGATGCAATGACAGCCTGAAGCAGTTTTATTTTTAAGTAAATTGAAAACCTTACCCTTGTTAGCCTACTAGAACCATCAATCTTTCAATTCAGATTGAAAAACAAGGAAAAAAATAACAGGCTTATGGAAATGCACTGACAAGGTTTTTCATTTAAGAAAGATAAGAACATCGTGAAAATACAGCCTGCTAAGTGCTCTTTCTAAATCTGGTATCTAATTTCATAGAGTAGCAAGGATCAGAAGTCTGAAAAGAATATTCAATACCTCAGGGTAGATTTAATCCCAAAACCAATTAAGGGCTGATTTCTATCTGCACTGCAACATCTGAAACTCCTTGTTGGTAAGTAACTCAGCTGCTGTGCTATCAGGGATGGGAACACCCAGCAGAGCACAGCACTGGCTACGCACCTCCCAGGGCTCTGAGTCAGCTCATCTTCAGCACACTGCTGAAGCTGAGCTCTAAGGAAGCAGGCACCAGAGCTGCTTACTCAAAGATCTGTGCTGCCTTTCCTGACCTCCCAGTGTGTCCCTTCACCTCCTCCCAGTATGGTCTCCAGAAGGTGTCAAATCTTCCTGCTGCATTCTGCTGAAAGTGAACTGGCACCATCCCACTGAGATGCACAGCTTCACATCCACAGGGATACTGGTTCAAAGATTGAACACTGCTTAAGATGGAGACAGTGTGATGCTGAATATGTATCTGGGTGTCAGAAGTATACTGGAACAGCCTGCTTGTAGAATCTCTGAATAATGATTTCTACAGCTTGGTACAGCAGAGGACAGGTCACTACATGCAGCATTGTTAATATGTATAAGGCAAATCCAAGCAGATGCTTACTGAGTTGTGCTCTTGCTGGAATATCTTCTCATTGCAAAAGCCACCATTGCTTTGAAGAGGTACTCTTCATTAGCATCCCAGGCATACTGTAAAGAAAAATGGAAAATAATTAGTTTGAGCATCAGTGCTGACAGTGCAGAGAGGGAAAGGAGTTGCTGAACTTGAAATGCTGTATTGATCAAGAAAATGAATGAATTCTCTGGTTGTGCTAAGAAAATTAATGCTCATTGTTTAGTATGGACAAAGGACTTTTTCTAATGAAAAAGAAGTGCAATATAAACTGTAATATAAATAATATAAGCTGCAAAAAATGTTTCCAAAAATTGAATTAACTGAATATTTCTTAAAACTGGCCAAACTGGAGATGTGAAGTCTATTATACCAAACTAGGCATATTACTAGAATCCTCCCCACACAGCTGCACTCATGGCCTTGCCTCTTTTGCTGGAGAAACACAGTTAAGGTAGAGGGTTTAAATCCATCCCCAAAGACTATCTGGCTCTGGACACAACTAATAATTTAAAAATCCCTATGTTTAAGGCGGTCTCTGGGAGTTGGACAGTAGGACACTAGGAAATAAACTGAGATTGCAGCCTTATTGCTGCATACTGTTCTGATTACAAGACTCAACTATCTTACTAATTATTATATTGCATGTGAGATAAAAGAAAGAAAATAGCATCCTTACTACTCCAATAAGAAGAAGAATGTAGCCTCCAAAAACAGTTGTCTTGATGAAAAATCATGCTTTCTTAATTTAAATTTTCTGAGACAGCTTCACTGGGTTCCCCTGAGCTTTCATTCACATATGCAATTCTAATGACCTGTAAGAACTGCATCTATTACATTTTTATAACAGAAGCCATGACTGAGGCATACTGATTGAATTTCTTCCCCTTTCAGCAGATTACAAAGATTATTAGTTTCTTGGAATTATATTAAGGAAGGTTAGAAACAGCTTTCTTCAGTCAGTCAGAACACAGATCTAATCTTTAACTTTCAGCATTAAAAAAATCTGCTCTGTAATCATCCAAGCCAGAAACCCAGTGGAGTGAACACTTAACTCAGTTGTCAGCTTGGACCTACTTTTTCATGGTCCTTTGTAACACATTCAAAAAACAGCAATGTACATCAAAAAGCAGTTAATAGCATTGAAAATTCCAAATCTTAATTCTGGTTTTTAATTTCTGGTTTTGGGTGCATGGAGATGCAACCTCTCCACAAAAGAGAGAATCCAACTTTCAGGTGTCTGCAGCCCTCATGTTGTACTGGCATCCTGGGAAACTGAACAGGGAAGGATGCAGTCATTTAAAGGGTAGAAAGTGATCTTGTTTATCATCCCTAGATGAATATTGAGTGAAACAGGCTCTCTGAGATGAGATAGGACAGTGACAACAAAGCTGAGGCAGCAGACAACTTGAGCAGCATTAAAGTGCAGCTGCAGTGCTGAGAACCTGGGTTCTGACTCATCACTCTTGCCTCGTGAATGAAGGGGAACCTGGGAACTTAAACTGGGGGAAAAAAAAAACCAACAAAAAAAAAAAAAAAAAAAACAAAAAAAAACCAAAAAAAAAAAAAAAAAACAAAAAAAAACCAAAAAAAAAAAAAAAAAACAAAAAAAAACCAAAAAAAAAAAACAACCTAGGAAGAAACTCTTTGGAAAAAAATTATAAAAGCCTGTGTTTTGATCCCACTGCACTGATGAAAATGTGACAGTATGACAGTATTGAGAGCAACTAGTACTGAAAGAAGAAGAGATCGTGTAGTAAAGGAATTAATACAGATCGGAGTTATAGAGCTATTTATCATCATTTTAAAGATATCTGTATTTAAACCATGAAGCACAATTTGCAATACTAAAAGAGAATATCTGTTTTTTTCTCTGTGTGGCACTACTGACTGAATCCCTACATGCCATCTGCAGTCTTTGAGAACAGGTCCAAAAGGACAGAAAAAACAATTTGTTAGCCAGTGGATTAAACCAGCTGCAGAGATAATTTAATCAGTTGTCTTGAAAATGGATAATGATGAAGCACACTCCATTTCATGCTCACATGGACACAAATACAATGCAGCACTACCGAGTACATGTACTCAGTATGTTTATGTTCTGTGCAATGCATATATACATGCACAATTTGTCACAGCTCTCATAAATAATGCAGAAGCCTAGCACTTCTTCAAGTCAGAGTAACAAAAAGTGTATCTCAAATCAGGAAAGATAATTTGTAGTGAGGAATTCCAGGCCCAGTTGAAAGAGCAGGCACTTGAAAAGAGACAGAATAAATAGAAAACTGCGAGAAAGATGGGGAGGCAGCTGGCAGAGAAAGCTCAACAGAAATCAGGGGTCTGCCTCAGTCAGGAGAAGTTATTGCAGACAACTTTCTGGGCAAGAGGCCCCAAGAAAATGGAGACTAAACAGGAAATAGAGGAGATGGAGACGGCTGTGGGCTCCAGGTGAACCTCTGTGCATGGCTGCATACAGGAATATACAAGGGGGAGGCAACATAATGAGGAGGAAAAGTAAGGCAAGAACAACTTTAAGCTAACAAACTGTATGAACTCAGGACAGGTGGGCATGAATTTCCAGAAAACAGTTTCTAATCAGCAGCTTTTTCTAATCTGAGGTGCAAGGAAACCTTGAATTATTTGGATTGCAAGGGACTCTAAAGATCATCTAGTTCCAACTCCCTTGCCATGGGCAGGGACACTTTCCACTAGACCTGACTTATTCTACTGTGGGGCTTTTTCAGCTTCATCTTTATCCTCCAAATGCAAAGGCCTGGAGCGCAGCTGATGACTGAGGATGTCCCTATGCAGTGCAGCTATTGATGCACACTTTCTGCTGCTCTAGAGGTAACATTAAATATCATTTGCAACCACATTTCAATATCATTTGCAACCACACGCTGTAAACGTAACTGTTATCAATGAGACACTACATGATGGTATCAGAACTGTTAAATTTACCATCTTCATTGCACCACAAAGGAACCAACACAAAGATGTTAGTTCAGTTGCACTTGGCATCCTTTATAAGTTAAGGAGGAGCAGAATTGGACACAGCTAACTGTGAAAGGCAATCTTAAATGCCTCTTACTGAATGAAGAAGATGATGAGATAATGCATGAAAGATTATGAGTGTAGGTTGCAGATGGGGTGAAATGCTGTAATACTGATGTAAAAGAAAAAATTTAAGATATGAGAATATAGTATTACAAAATTGCTCTGAGAAACCTGACCTAATTTCTGTGTTGACCCAGCTTTGAGCAGGAGAGGACTAGGGAACATCCAAGATCTCTTCCCTCCTGAATGGTTGTGTGCTTAACTACATAGCCATTCAGACTGCAGAGTGGCTACAAACACAGTAGCACACTCCTGGATCCTGTCTGATGGCAAAACGCAAGGTCTGTGTCAGCCTTCCTCCTCTTCATCCTCTACCCCAGAAGCAGCCTGAATACATGGGCCAGAAGGGAAGTGCATGTCTACTTCAGCTGGCTGCAGCCCCTGAGGTGCCAACTCTTTGACTCTTATGGTTAAAATGAGTGGTGATACCAACTTACACAGACTTGCCAGTGCCCATCACTTCTCACTCTCTAGTTCCCTTTGTCCCTTTTAAATTAATTCTCTACCGCTCTGCTGGCTTCATGAGCAAAAAGCAGCTAGTGACTAGCAGCTATTCCAGAAGCCACTCATAAAGGCAAAATCATTCCCAGAGAGGCTTATAAATCACCATCCATTTAGGCCTACAGGTACTGTGTTTCCTCCCATGGATCAGCAAACAGCATCTCTGTCAAGTACACCCATTATTTGCAAATAAAATGGTAATGGCTGAATACCTACTGCATCAGAGCTGCTCCTTCCAGAGCTCCATTGTGATAAGAACTAAATAAATACACTAAATGGAACTCCCTGCCTCACAGCACAGCTTACCTGGTGAACAAATTTAAAAATGGTGTCCTGTTTTTATCAGCCTCACACACACAGGGGATGGCATGCACTACACCATGTGAAAAGCTGCACCAACCTATTTCCTATGTCCCTGAATGTACAGTGGAGTTATCCTACTACTCCTAGAGAAAAATTCCCACAGTATCAAGGCTTTGTGTTATCATGGAGCTTGAAGTGACCTGGAAATGAATCAACTGACTGGGTCCTACTGTGACACAATGACAGTATTACACTTTCCTTTGCTAAAATAAATAACACAAAGAAGTAAAGTGCACTAAATTCTTTAACAGAAATGAATTTCAGTTTCATAGTAGTTTCAGTTTTCAATTTCAGTCATTCACAGGGAAGACTGCAATGGCTATGGAAAGGAACTACTACTACCTGTGTATTAATAAATTGTTCATCATTTGTGGATGATTTTGGCATCATACCACTTTCAGCAAGCTGTTGTTCTAAAATGCTGTTCTTGATTGTGCCAGTTTTTGAGTTTTCACACACTTTGCTATATGACATAAACAATTACAAAAAAATAGACTCCTTATTGCTTTTTTTCTAGCAATATGAAGTTCCTTCAAGGGTAATTATTTGTCTCATACCCCTTTTGACTGAAAAACAACAAAAAATCAATTATCAAATAACCTCCCCTTATTTTACTACAGCTGGAAAAGGAAAAGGCACTAAGAAAGGACATTACCGGGAACTGCAATTTTTGTTCTTTGTTACTATGTTGAACCAAGATTAAATCAAAATATTAGCAGTTATCATCAAGAGGAGCTTTAATAATTATTTTGACATATTTTCAGCCATTGTATTACACTATTTTTAATAATTTAAAAGCCCTAGGCTAGCAATACTGTTTAATTAAAGTCTCCCACCCAAGAGAATTGACTTCACTATGAATTTCAAGACATTTACTTTAGCAGGTATCTTGAATATTTCTTTGTACTTTGTCTGCTTTATGAAATTACCAGTGAAATTGAGCTCCCTGCTAATGTTAGTTTAAATTACCTGATCTTTCAGGGTAATTTTAGAACAGCTTCTACAGTCATAGGGACTTTCTCGTATCACCACTCTTTTAAAACATGTAACCTGCTGCTTTTTGTTTCCCAGGGCTCATAACATAACCAGACACTAGAGTTACAGTGGACATGCCCTTCTAACATGTTTCATACCTAATTTTCTGCTGAGCCTTGTTAACATGCTGCAGATTTGCTCTAAGTATTCAAAACTACTAACAAAGTACTGAGCTCTGACATATTAAATAGTGCCTTAGATCAGAAAGGACCACTCAGTCATCTAATGTCCCAAGCTCTTATGCATCTCTTATTGCTCACATCAGTACTTCAACATTAAGCCCAAAGACCTGAATTAAGCCAAAGCATTTCAGTCCTCATGAGACAAGCCTGTGCACCACAGGCAGAGAAGAAAGGCTACTATCTGAAGCCCTCCATTAGCAGGGAATTGATGAGACATGCTTGAATGATCTCTACAATTAATGCTTGTCTGAGAGCCTGATATAAAGTCCCATTTCATAAAGACCTAAAAATCTTTTCCTGCTTCTCTTCCTAGACATGCTTGACTTTACAATTAGCACTCTTCAGAAAAAGTGCTTTTCCCAAAATACAGACTTACATTTATGCAGCACTTCTCATGCATAAAGTGTAATATGCCTACTGCTTTTCCAGGGGACAAAATAAATTTTTGACAGAAAATTACCTTTATGAACAAGAGAGCTTTATATTTCTCCTAAAGGACACCATTTTAAGGACTGGACTAAAATGTCAAGAAATGGATGCCTGGATCATGACTTGAGCAAACTACTACAATTAACACTGCAGAACAAATTGCTTGTATTGTATTCAGAAATTTTATAGTATATGTTACCTTTATTTTGGCAGATACTGAGTTAGGAAGAATATATGAAGATATTTTACTTACTGCATTATCTCCCAAAGCTGTTTTGATACTAATCCGTACTTTGAAAGCATTCTGTGCATCTGACACAAAAAGAAAAAAAGCAAATATATATTGATAATCACTCAAAATAGGATTTTAAATCATTTACTTCTCTTATTATTTCACAAATGTCAGTTTCTAAATGTGTCTTAAGAAATCACCCGCTTAGGAGAACAGAAGTTACTTGCATGAAAAAAAGCCCTACAGAGTCTCAATGAGGTTCACCATGACCTCTTTAAGTGAGACCAGCTTCTATACTTAATTTGCAAACTCATAAAAGAACCAAATGCTCAGTGTTTTAATCTTCAAACTGAAGACAATCAGTTAAAATAAAAAACTTAGAAGCTGGCAACTTTTTAGTCTAAACTGACAGCTACTTAACCTACAGAAGGATGGGAATCAGCTCCAAATCTTACCTGGTTTGCAGAGCTCAGCATGAGCAATGGCAACTACAGAGAGTGTAAGCAGCAAAGTCCGTAACATCCCGTCAGCATGGAAAGGTTCAGGCAAAAAGAAGTGAGTCTCCCCTGTAAAGCACTCTTAAACTTTGTGTGACCCAGGATTAAAGCATCAGGAGCACAAGTGAGCGACCAAGTAAAAGGTTTAATAATTAACCCCCATTATTTTAGCTAAAAACAGGCACTAGAAACAACTGTCTTCTGTTAGTTATTTACTACCTTTCTCTGAAAAAAAAAAGAAAAAAAAAAAAAAAAAAAAAAAAAAAAAAAAAAAAAAAAAAACAACAANNNAAAAAAAAAAAAAGCTGCAACGAGTCTTTAATTTTCCTTCTTCCTTTTTAGAAAAATACTACATTTTACAGAGTGCTCCAGGCCAATCTTTTTTCACGGGCGTGGTGTCAGACACATGAGGTGTCTGTGGGATGTCACACCAGAGCAGCTGGCAACTGTTACCCACAGCAGGCCAGTCTGAAGCTTGGCTACCACCACATCCCAAAGGAAGCTGCCACCTGTCTTCCATGGGAAACTGTCTGTCCCTACTGAGGATAAAGGAAGACTGGGCACCCTTTTCACCTCACCAAAAGAAATGTGTGATGAATACCTGGACCCAAAAACCAGGGCTCAGGCATTGCCCCTCCCTTGCTTTTGAACTCACAGCACTTGGGAAGGGCCAGCCTGATGGGGACAGTGCTGTGTCCCCCATCCCAGCCCCACTCCTGTGTCCTGGCTCAGGCCCAGCAGAGCAAATGCCTTGTTCTACACAAAAACATCCCATGTCTGAAACGTTGCTTGGCATAAAAAGAACTGTTATATGTAGAGAGAAATACTTTTTTCCTGTCAGAGGCTTGTTACAGTAGCAACTAGAATAGGCAGAGGTGCAAAAAAGGACTTAGTAGAAAGCCTGTTGAAAAGGAACATAGTCTTGTTTTGTAGACCCACTGTGTATACATATACACAACATGCATGGAAATATTTTAATGCACTCTGCACTATTAATCAAATGTTTACCAAGACAAATAAATAAATGTGGAGGAAAAACAATTCAGAATCTGAAATTAATTGCAGGTATTTGAACAGTTTCTGCAATCTGGCAGCAAGACAGGATTACTTTATTTCATTCTGTTGCTGTACTCCCCCTGTAGCCCTTCTGATTAATGGCTAGTCCCTACCTTGAAGATCACTTCAGAATTACTTTCAGGGTATTTTAGTACCAAGAATTGTATCTTTAGACTGCAAACCCAAAGAGCTTCACACAAATGACAAACAGTGAGAAAATCTGACTTAACTGTGGGGCTGAATTTATGAAAAACAATAACCAATATTTACTGCATTAGATACTTGGACTTTTGGGTAACAGAGAACTTGCTTCAGTAATTTAAACTATTTTTAGAAGCCACTGTTAAAGGACTTGATAGCCCATCTTTAAAAGTCATTCACCAAGCTGATTCCCTGGCACCTCTTTACTCTCACTAGGCAACCCAGTCTGGGTACAAAACTATTGGATACGTTATCTGCTTAGATGTTCAATTTATGCCTATGAAAACATAAAAGTGATGTATTCATTTCTAATGACAGCTTAAATTATCATGCTGTATATAGGCATATCAAAGGGAGCACACTGAAAAATGCACAGATTTATGAAGGACTATCAGATTTCTGTAGCATTTGTAACTTTAAAAAAATCTCAAAAGAATGTGAATGCAGTCCATTTCATGGTAAATTCATGTGCATTGCTTCAATAGCGAATGCATGAACTTTTTGTACCTTTGGGGGAAACACTGAAGAACTTGGGAGGAGAGAAGAAAAGCCAAGGACTCTTTCCCTGCTGCCAGAAGACAAATGGGACTGAGTGTGATCCACAGCATCACTGCTTCTCCCTGCTGTAAAACACCACAAATCAGTTCTTCCCTTCAGAATTGCACAGGGCCGGTGTCAAAGTACAGCGAAGGCACACGACACCCAGCAGGAACAAACTCAGAGGACATGACTGGATTCCCTGATCAGAACTGCTGAATTCCAGCCAGGATGGTTGATTTTCCCCAATTTGTCTTGCTGGCAAGAAGCAAGACAAATGATTTTTTCCAGCAGAGAGGGGAGAAGGCCAGGAGAAGCAGCAGTGTGATAAACACCCCAGCTCAGAGCTCACAGGGAGAGCATTGTGCAGTTGATATATACGTGCACAGAACGTGGATGTGTGCCAAGTGCATCCAGCTGAAGGCCCATGTGTGTATCCAGTTGTACATGCAGAGTGCTGCACATAAGCAACCAACTGCTACACTTCTATAAATCTTTTCCCAAAGCCAGCACATTTTTTAAGTAAGCCAGGGGGACATGCAAGACTATATCAGGTGTTAGTAAGAAGATAACTTTCCTTCAAATTAATGGCATTTTTAAATACTGTCTTAAAAAGCAGTTTACAATTTTTTACAAAGTTTACTTTTCAGTTTACAAATGGAGTATATCTGTATAATGTAAAAAGACAGACATTCTGCCACTTAATATCTTTGTAATAAATCTACATGCATGGATAACCTTCTGCCCAGCCCCTCTGCTCCCATTTTGGCCAGATACACAGCACTGTTTAAGCATGTCTGCATTTGTTTGCCACTGATTAATCAGTCAGGCATCATTTTCCTTGAATAAATTATAATCCTCATGCATATATGCAAGGTATGTTTTTAACTGACTATTTTGTGAGGTGTTAGATTTCTGAGTAGTTCCTTTTTTATACTATCTTTGTTTTTCCTAACTACTGTGGAGCTACAGGTCATAGCCATGAAGAATTTCATCCACAATCTGCATTCCAGAAATATCACTGAACTAGTACAAAGAATTATTTCTTTTATTGTACCAAATGAATTTGTCTGCATGGTTGAAAATAAGAGTACCTCTTAATTTTTTTCAGTGCTTTTGATCTACAGAAGTTCACATATAATCTGCATGTACACATTTAAAACTACATCAAAATGTGAACTACCAAACAAATCAGGAGAGGACTAAAATTTCAGGAGAGCATAAGACTTGGTAAAACAAACAAACCCCCTCCATCTTCTCCATGTGATTAGCAATGTACTTTGTCTGCTCCTTTGAATGTCTTTGAAATGGAAAATCCCAGGGAAGTAAAATATTGATAGTTATTGTATAAGTTAATTAACAGCTATGGCTAAACTTAACCTCAGTTTTCAAATTTGACAAATTAACAGTTTTGAACTCTGAGGAAGTTAATCTTTAGTCTCAAATAGTTGTGTCCAACTCTTACGAGGAAAGAGTCAATGTATGACTGTTAGCTTTAGTCACTCATGGAAATGTACCTGGCGACCTGCAGCCCCAACTGCAGCTGTGCACAGTGCTGTGCAGTTCCCTGGGTGCAGGGGAAACGACAAACACCCACATCTTTTCCAGAATACTCAGGGAAACAGGGTGCTCAACGAGGACTGCCACCACAGTCATCACTGTAACAGTGCAAAAGTGACTTGCTTGTCACCAGGTTTTTATCAGTGCTCACAGAAGCAGACAGTGTGTGAGAAATCATTTAGCCATCAAGACAGTTGTGCAGGTAGGGGAAGGATGCACTCATCAGCATTCCCATATATCGCCTTGGAAAGGGCACTTGCAGTGGAAAGCACCAAGGACAGCCCACAGTGGGCAGAGACTTCCAGCACGGAGGGGGTGGGAGGATGGTGCTGCTGCCACCACTTCATTGTCACATTTATGATACGAACAACATGCCAAGAAGTGTCAAAGAAAACTGACCCATCCCAAACCACACTTCCAGGATGTCCCCTACCTAGTACGTATTTTCTGGGTCTGACAAATCCAGGCTAGTGATTTGACTGCCATTTCCCTCATGTTCTCTTATTTCCATTTGCATCATCCAGGAAAAAAAAAGAAGAAAAAGAGATGTACAATTCCATGAGGAAAGGTGCCACTCTTCTCCTGGAGCATATGGCAAATATTATGGTGAGGACAACTTTTACATAATATGTATGCTTATCTAATCTATCTTTCTTTTCTCCACAGAGTGCTTTGGCATACAAAAAAGAGTGACCCCTTCTTTTCTGCTTAGGTCAGTATGGCAGAAAATACAAGAAATGGAAACCAGAAGAGCCACAGGGAAAGGAAGTTCAGATGTGTGCCAGTCACTGCACTTCACCACAGAGCTGCTCTATGCATGCTCAGTTCTGTGCATACATCTTGAAAGACACACAGGGATTGATAGTGCAACGTGGTACATACATGGTAGTTACTGCATGCTAGGTAAGTTGTAAGATAAAAGTTTCTCTGTTCTGGGCTGTTCTGGACCATGAAGGAGTATTTTTCTTTAGAAAATATGGAAGAGTGAGTTCCACAACCTGAAGGCTGCCACAACAATAAACTATGCTTGTGAAGGCCTGTATAATTCCAGTGCAAGAACTAACAGCTACTGACTGGAATGCAGTATTATTTTGGATATGTGAATGGCGCTTGCCTGGAATTACCATATCTTTTTCTTTCTGACACTGTAACAATTAAACTGTATGGAAGTCTGCAGCAGGACTTGAAGATCAAGCTGCTATATATGTGTGAATTAATGAAAATAAACAAAATGGAGAAAAATGCAACTATTGTATTCTTGTTTTGAAGAGAATGACAGCTTTTTCCAGAATCATCATGGATATCTGTAATAGCTGTTATGTTTTGTGTTTTCTTAAAATGAGATCCTACTTTTAAATGCTGAAATATATAAGCTTAAGATGGTGCCCTCCCCAAGAACATTGGAAAAATGCCATGATGAGATGTAGCATACCAAAGAATTCTCAATTTACACTCATAAACAACTTAAAGGAAGGTTAATATTATGGCACATCCTCTGTTGATGGAAGGATGAAAGTTGTTGTTATAATTTCCTAATGAAATAAGATTATGAAACACATATGGTGGGGTTTTTTTTCAAAACTTTCATGGGTGTCAATGGTTCATCAGTTGTTGAATGCACAATACTGCCATCTTCTGTATCCAATAAACAGCAAATTACGTGTTATTCTACATGTATGTTCTGCACAAGGAACAGTGGAAGCAGTACTGATGACAACTCCTTCATTTTAAGAGAGCCTAGGATCTGGCACATGGTTAAGTAACAGCAGAGAGGTCATGGTTTGAATATTCATTGGTCAAGTGGCAAATTTAACTGCTGACTATAGCAGTCACACGCTTGCTTTGAATAAATTCACTGAGCTTCAGAGTAAGAAAGAGGATACTCATTATGCTGTTAATGAACAGCACAGTCAATTAGTCAGATTTTGACAGAGCCTGCTGTGGTGTGCTTCACCATCAGCAGCTCCGGCTGTTCCTGCAGTTTACTAGCTCCAGGATACAGGAAATAAGCTCCTACACTGTGGTTTAGGAGAATAATTTAGACCTTAATCAACAATGTACATTATTAATAGCTATGCAAGACATGCCCAAATGAAAGCTACAAACACACTGCCTCTGAAGTCTGCAATCTATCACTCCTGTCAGAGGAATTGATTACTGACAACTTGCATATTTCCACCCACCATACCCATGAGGGTCTGTGTGGAATAGTTTCCTGCCATGAGAAGTGTTTATAATCAGGTCAGGTACTATGGCTCGGAGACGAGGATGGGAATACATCAGCAGTGTGAGCTAAATTGATCAATGTACCACTCTGGGGTGCTGCTGCTGCTCGGGAGCTGTGACTTCCCTCAGCTCCTCGAGGCTGTGGGGCAGCGCAGCCATGCTCACAGCGGCCGAGGGACACGCTCAGAGCTCAGCTCACGGCAGGCACGGAGCAGCCCGCTCCTACACACAGTTCCCAACACAGCCGAGCAGCTCACCCGGGGCTGTGTGCAGCCTCCACTGCCCGGAGCATCACCCGGGTACCGCCTTGTGCAGCAACATCCAGGCAAGCTCAGGCAGCACGGCACAGGCACCCGGCTACCAACACACAGTCAGGAAAGGCTGAGGGAATTCAGCCTTGAGGAGACAACTGAGAGGGAACCTCATCAACAGATATTAATATCAAAAGAGGGGTGTCAGGGGATGGGACCAGAGGTGGACACTATTCTCGGTGATGCTGAGCAATAGGACAAGAGGCAACGGACAGAACTAATGCACAGGGAATTCCACCCGAACATGAGCAAGAACTTCTTTACTGTGTGTGACCAACCACTGGAACAGATTGCCCAGAGCGGGTGTGCAGTCTCTCTCAATGGAGATGTTCAGGAACCGTCTGGACACGGCCCTGCACCCCGTGTCGGCCCTGTTTGACAAGGCGGCTGGAACAAACGGTTGGTTCCTTCCAACCTGCCCCACGCTGTGATGCCGTGACAAGGGACCGTTCCGTGCGCTCCCGCGCTTGTGGTCTTTGGGAGAGTTCGGCACACGGGGCTCCCAGGCGCTGCCTCTCCGTGTCCCGGGCGCCGCGCGGGCCCGGCCGCCCCTCAGCCGCGGGAACACGGCGGGACCACGGCGGGAACACGG
>WEIU01006459.1:308711-340551 GCA_013389925.1 Aegithalos caudatus | reverse complement strand
CAGCGTTCCCCGCCGGGAAAGCGCAGCCCTGGGTGGTGTCAGGAGCGGCGGAGGCCGCGGTGCCGGGAGGCAGCGGCATGTGCGTGTGCGTGCCCGGGCTGAGCCCCGTCCGAGACAGGGCAGGGGCAGCCGAGATCACAACGGGATTCCTCGGTCGGGGTCTCCAGGTGTTTGCCAAAGCCTCGCTCCGGTGTCGTGCGGCTGGAGGGGGAGGCGAACCCCAGCCCTGGAGCGGCTTGGGCGCCGCTGCTCCTTGCGCTGTGTGCCACCTCCTCGTGTGCCGGCCTGGGAGTAAGGGGGGTTCCTCCTTCCCTTCCTTCTTTGGGTTTCAAGAAAGGGACGTTCCACGGAACTGGGAAGGAGCTTCTCGCTTGTCGGCCCCAGGCACCTGCTGAGGGACGCGACCCATTTTAGGCAGGGACACGAGGTGAGAAGCGGCCCGGCTGGCCGGGTCAGAGGCAGAGGGCCCCGGTAGGGACATTGGTCTGTGCGGGCAGGTGCTGCTGCCGGGGCAAGCACAGGTGTGCAGGTGGTGAGGATGTGAGCATCCTGAACAGAATTGGAAATGTGGGTGAAGTTCTGTTTGGCTGAGTTACACTTGTGGAATTTTTTAAAATTACACACTCCAAAAGGGGAAGGTTTTGATCTCCCATCAGTATTTGGTGTGGCACAGTGATAAGAGCTGAAGATCGTCCCTCTTTCCTATTTCTTCATTATGGCCTGGCTAGGAAGAGGAAAGATAGAATGAAACTAGACAGAAAAGAGCTTGATATGAAAAGGCTTTTAGACATTAGAGTCATTTTAACCACAGAGAAAACATGGTGCTGCTTGTAGGCAGCTATTCAAAGCTGTCAGACAAGCAAGGAAGAGCCTGGCCAAGCTTTTGTAGCAGAAGAGCAGTGCTGAGCATTGTATGTGGGGGCTGTGGAGTGTATTTTGTTAGCTGTGCATTGAGACTCCTGCCTGTGGAGAATATCAAAGGAGAAAAGAAAGGACTTGAAATTTCATGTCTTGCAAAAGAAAGATTAGAATGTGCTGAAAGGTGTACCAGAATTGTTGGGTAGGGGATCCCAAAGTTTATCTTATCTAGTGACCAAGTTTCAGGAGCTGAAGGAGATTCCATGGAGTTGGTGATGATGTTGAATACGGTAGAGCTCAAGGAAGATGCGACCCATGTGTGGTGTCCTCCTGCTGCTGCCCACATGCAAGTCTGAACAGCACAGCCACAGATTTACAGATTTCATTGTCACATCAGATGCTGCTGTGGAGTTGCTGTTTCACATAAATGCCTGTTAATTTTGCTGTTTGTGGGATTTTGTATTGCTGAAGGAAATTAAGTGCATGTATGACAGTAAGGATTATTTGTTTGGCTGTTTTAACATAAGTTAATGTTCTCTCATCTTCAGCCATCAAAAGTACAGAGCTATTCTGAAGAAGGAGAAGAGGAAAAAAAAGCGGCAGGCACTTGCCAAGCTAAGGGACTCAGGTAACTGAAGTATTTGGTACTGGCAGTGGAGCTACAAGTGATTGGGGTTTTTGGTTTGGGGTTTTTTGTTTGTTTGTTTGTTTGTTTTTTTAAGATATCATTTTGTGTATGTGTTGGCTGCAGCATGCAGTTATGTAGATGCATTGAGTTGTGTTTTTTTCTCAGAAGCTGCAGAAAAAGATGAATCTGTGTCTGAGGAGGAAGAGGAGGAAGTGGAAGAAGAGGAGGAAGAAGAGGAAGAAAAAAAACTTGAGGCAGAAAGGTGAGAAATCTAGAAAATGGCATATATCAATAAACACTTTCATAATCAACTCCATTTTAGTTCTTTGAAAAGTTTGAATATAGTCTGTGAAACACAGTGTTAATTGAATATGTCAGGCTACACAGTCCTTTACTCTGAATCCTGAATGATTCTTATGGAATTTTCTCTTTTAAATAAGATTAGTTAAGTTGCAGTTATTACTGTAGTAATAAATTTGAATTGTATTTATGACAATTGCATTAGCCACAGGTAGTCTTTAAGCTGGTGGTCTAAGTGATGTCTGGTTTCTTTGGTAGACAAAAACTACATGAACAGTGGTTGCTGAGAGAAGAAAAGGCCCAAGAAGAGTTCAAGCTAAAGAAAGAAAAAGAAGAGGCTGCAAGAAAGCACCAAGAAGAAGAAGAGGTATAAAGATGTGAAACCTTACAGTTGTGCTTGGCAACAAGGTAGACTTAGTGTAGTAACTTTTATTATTTTGTGATGGACCCATTTTTCTTGATGCTGGTGTGTTTGAAAGCATAGACTCTCCACTCTTTCGTATAGAAAAGCAAAATTGAAAAGAGAAGAAAACAACAACTCTTAAAAGGCTTTTGTCAGAGATACAGTTGCTTCTGACTGGATGAATACTTAATGGTCAAGTGTCCTTGTTGGACACAAAATAAGGATGCCTGACTCCAAAGGCAGGAGAACATCAGAAGGCTTTATTTTACAATTCATTCAGCCTTTTTATAACATGCTGCACTAAAAGGCATATTATTGGTCCATAGGACTGACATCTCTCTAGTTCCATTAGTCAAGCTTAAAGAAAACACACAGGCACAGCTGTACAACATTGTTTTGAGAAAATACAATTGTTTACAAGATATTATCTTGAGAAAAATCCTCCCAAAGACTCTCCCTTGGGAACGCTCAGCGAGCAGGCTAAAATTTCTCAGATTCAGAAAAATCAGGCCAACAGTCAAGGAGTTATAATGCAACATGGTAGTTTTGACTTTGATTGATTGTAAAGCATTATTCCTTAATTTATTTTTTTTTATTATAAAGAGGAAAATCAAAGAAGAATGGGAAGAGCAACAAAGAAAAGAGAGAGAAGTGGCACAGCAGAAGCAACAGGAGAAGAGAGAGAGAGAGGTGATTCCTGGTGGTGGGAGGATATACATGTTATATATCCTGTGATGTGATCAGATGTAACAGTTATGCATGTTGAAGAAGGATTTTGTTATAATTAGCAAATGCATTACTTAACCCATTCTGTCTAAGTTACTAAACCATTAATTACTCAGTGTCAAAGAGCATCCAGGGTGTCCAGGTACTGAAGTGTAACTCTTGTTAACACATCTGGCTGTTCACAGTATGTAATTGTTCATGTGAGGTAAATACAAAGGTACTGTGCCAATGCAGATTCTGATAAGTGCACTTTCTGCATCATGTGTTAAAAATAATCCTTCCTTAATGTCCCATTTAACACAGTCAGTGCTGAAGAAAATGCCCAGAGGATATGGAATATGGAAGTACATTGCTGCTGTTCCTTAACACAGTTCTTGATCAAAAGATGTGTTACAGCTCTTCTTTACCTGGCTCATCCAACAGGACGTATCTTTTTTCAGAGCTCCTTGGGTGGAATAAAAAAATGATAGTGGAGATAAAAGTCATTGATAACACTTCTGTTAATGATACATTCTTCTTAAATTTTAGAAGTTCTGTGACCTGGATGTAAGATGTCCTGTACAGTCATCCAGTGTGAGGACTGACCTCTTACTGCCACTGAAAAGTGGCTGCAGCTTTCTAAGATCTGGTCATTTTAGATTCTCCACACTCACAAAGTTTCCAGTCCATTTACTGGGAGGTGTCTCGCAGCTGTGTCTGATAGCCACAGCAGGGGAAGGGCCATCACCAGACAGTTCTGGCTCTCTGCAGTTAGTGGTTGTGCCACTGATTATCTAACACTTGAATCAGGGATGCCAAAGAACAGCAGTTATTGTATTTCCTGTCTTACTTCCTCTGGTGTTCAATTGTCCATTTCTCTCTGCAGAGTAGGGAGAGAAAACAATTCTCATGTCCTTTATTTAGGATTGAGATACAGTTTGGAGAGAGTTGAACCATGATAACAGCAGGATTTTATTCCTTCCCTCTGTCTTTGTGTCTGCTTTTGTCCAAGCCCTCAGTGGGATAACTGGTGTCCCTGAACTAGGTGGAATCTCTCTTTTTTGTTTGGTTATTGGATTCTTTGCTTTGTGTTTTTCTGGGTTATTATTTACAGGGATAGTGAGTTAAATTGGCTCATAAAGTGCAATGACAGGCACTCAGAGGGAAACTGATTACCCAGCTAGGAGCAGAGCCACCCATTTTAGCAGTGCAAAGTTTTTTAATTGGTTTTGCCTGTGTCTTGAAACAGCAGTTTATTCTAAGTGATACAAAAAAAACCCAAAACAAAACAAAACAAAACAAAAAAAACCAACTTATTTTCTTCCCTAAAAGGAAGAAATAGATTTTCTAGTTTGATGGGTGGTGGTGGTTTGAGGCTTTTTTGGAGAGGGTGAATGAGTAGTTTTGGCTTTGTTTATGTTTGTGTGGTTTGGGGAGTTTTGATTGTCTGTTCTGTTTGTTTTTCTTTATTAGGGTGGGTATTATCTGACATCCTTGGTGATCACTACCAGATGCTGTCTGGGTCCTCATCTTTTGCATTGCATTTTTAAATTTTTATTTGCTCTTTTTAAATTTAAATCATTTTCTTCCAGATTAAACCGGTCCTAGCATATTTTCTTGTATTCATTATGTTTAAATGTCTTTTTTCTAGGAATTTCATAGAACAATTTATTAGAAGTAGTGTCCAGCCAGTTTTGGAGAGTGGTATTATTTGTCTCAGCCCACTTAGAAAAAGGAAGGGAAAGAATATCCTCATTGCTTTACTGTTTTTGGAAGAATAGATATGGTTAACTTATGATGTTTAAGTTTCTTACCAGTTACATCTCTTGCTTTAACAGAGGCTCACTGAGCATTGCTATTTTTCTCTGTTTTCCATAAAATGCGTATGTTAAAACATTTTGTGCAACTAAACAATCAGGCTGTGTACCAGAGCAGGAGATAGATTGAAGCATCAATAGTTCTATGATAATTATTAAAAAAAAAGAAAATTAAACTTCTATGTTGTCTATCATTTAGTTTAGAAAATCATCTATGTGAGGGTCTTGTCTGATGTATCCTTTAACAGCTTTGTAGTACATGAATTGCTACAGAGCCAGAGTAAATCTCCTGTTTTTAAAGCAAACCCCATCACACTTCCATTATGCATAATCACTGAGCATTGTAAATTAGGTTCTTAACTAAAGAAACCAGATGTTTTGTGTATCCTCAGGGTTTTCACTAGTCCTGTGTTTGCACCATTTATAGGCAGCTGTGCAGAGGATGCTGGATCAAGCTGAAAGCCAGGTATGCTCAGAGACTTTCTAAAAAAAGAACTGAAAAGTAATTTAATTTCCATCCGGTGTTTGCCTTCTAGCATGCTGTCCATCTGCTCTCAAGAACCTAATGGCCTGAATAAATTTAATATATAGTGGCTTGCATGAGCTGTAAACAATTATTTACTGGGTGGAACATAATTAAGCATATTTCTGGCTGGTTGGTGGCAGTGCAGTTGTGCATGCTGATGACTGTTCAGGAGGTCTGAGTCAAAATGAACCTGGAAATACTGCTGTGTGCTGTTAAATAACCCTATGCATGATGGTTTATTAGTGAATTGTAATTCTAAATAAATCTGTCAGTCCTGGGTGGCAAGATAAACTTGTCTTTTTAAGCAGATGTCAGGCTCTAAGAGGATTCAGTGGTAGAGGAGGGCACAGATCCTTAAGGAAAGAAAAAAAGGTGGGGGAGGGAGAAGTTTTGACTGCCTGGAAGAGCATGGATCTTGAGCTGGCAGTGTGTAGAAAAGAAAACTGCAGTTTTCATTTGAATCTTAGAGATTGCCTTAAAGAATAGCTTGGCTTTTTATCCCTGTCACATGGTTAAACTTGTGAAGATTCTTGCTCTGTTTAAACCACTGCATGAATCTGAAAAATAAGTTTTAACCTGGTTATCCATTGCTTATTGATTGCCATAGCTATATTGGAGTTACATTTGGTTCCAAGTCATGTTTAAACAGTTCTTTAGGTAGGGCATCTGTTTCATAAGATGAATAGGAAACTGCAGTGAACTGTTGCCTGCCCAGAGCTCAGGATGCATTAGCAGTCATGTCTGCAAAGGAATAGTCAGAAATGTGGTATGTTCAGAGACTGCATTAGAGTATCAGTTCAGGGATCAGTTACTGCTGGCATAACAGGGCTGTTCTGGTGATAGAAAATTATGGCTGCAAGTCATGAACAGAATTGGTAGCTGGGTCAAATGCTGCTTGTGAATAAAAGGAATTTTCAGTTGATTTAAAATGAGAACTTGGGCCAGTCATCTTTACAGATTGTATGGTTAGAACAAAATTCCTTTTTAAATATGTGTCTTGGTTGTGGTTATTCAAGACTTGCAGCTTGATGAGGCCATTTTGAATTATAGAAATCGTAATGACCCAAGATGATCAGTACTGCCACTTATACTTCCAGTGCTAACTATGAATTCAATTTTTTAAAATTCTGGCCTTTGGCAGGTTACTTTTATTTTAGCCTTTTCTAGATGCACATAACAGTGATAATGATGAGCTTGCTGAGCTTTGGGCTGTTGCAGAGAAAAATAAGTAAATAGTCCTGGCTTTCTCTCTGCCAGGCTGTGGTGGTTTTGGCTGGGGTGTAGAGAATTTTTTTTCATGGTGGCTAGTATGGGACTTCATTTTGGATTTATAGTTAAAATAGGGTTGAAAATGTGGAGATGTTTTTGTTACTGCTGAGCAGGGCTTACAGAGACCCACAGAAGCCTTTTCTGCTTCTCATACTGCCATGCTGGTGAAGGGGCAGAGGGTGCAGGTTGGCTGTGAGGGGACAGCCAGGACAGGTCACTCAAACTGACCAAGGGAATATTCCAGACCATCTGACATCACACCCACTATATAAAGTGGGGGGAAGAAGAAGGAAAGAGGGGACATTTGGAGAGACGGAGTTTGTCTTCCCAAGTCACTGTCGTGTGGTGGGGCCTTCCTGGAGATGGCTGAACACCTGCGTGCCCATGGGAAGCAGCTGATGCATTCCTGGGTTTGCTTTGCTTCTGTGCCTGGCATTTACTGTCCTTCTTAAACTGTCTTTATTTCAATGCAGGAGTTTTATATCTTTTACCCTTCCATTCTCTCCGTGATCCTGCTTGGTGGGGCTGTGAGCAAGTGGCTCTGTGGGGCTTGGCTGCTGGCTGGGTTTAAACCATGACACAGGTGTAAAAAGTGAGACCCAAGGCACAGGGCAGTTTGAAAAACAATGCTTTAATTAGGTTCAGCTTGCCTTGTAGAAACATAGTGCTTATAACTGCATGTGAATTGAGTTGTTTTGTTTTTGACACTCCATTTCTTTACTGTTTTCTCACTTTTGTCTATTTTAATGTTTATTCCACAGCTGGAGAATGGTGTGAGTTGGCATAACCCAGAGCCCCCAGAGAACCTGGGAACAGAGAAGGATAGAGCAAATTGCCCATTCTATATTAAAACAGGTTCCTGCCGATTTGGAGACAGGTAATCCATTGAATATTCACCAGGATAGAAGTGGTTCAAAGGCAACTTAATTAGGTCATAAGCAAACTGAGGAGAAATTGCTGCATAAAATACTTCTGTGTATTTGGATGTGGATTGAGAGCAGAGCATTGCCTGGCTGGAACTGAGCTATTTATTGTTATGGCATATTATTGATGGTGCATTCTGGTTACATTGGTCAGACTTGAGTTTTCCTTAGTTTAGACTCATGCTGACAGAATGTATATGGTCTGTTATTAGTACAGGTCTGATATGTCAGATGCTAGTTTTTTATATTTTCTAATTTGCATATATTCAAATGTTAAATGGACTAAAGGAAGTTAAGGTAAATCTGCACACTTGAGAAAGTTGTCAGGTAGCTTCCAGAGTTCTCACTATTTAAATGTGTGATACATTAGCTGTGATTCTGGTACACTGACAGGGTGCCCCTATCTCAGGAGGGAAGTATAGTAAAAGGCAAGAACAGGGAAGCCCATCAGGGTGAAGAGAGATGAGCAACACCTCTTTAGAAGTGGCTGACAAGTCCAGACTCAGCTTTCAAAGAGGGGGATGGAAGAGGACTGTGACAGATGAATGGCAAACTAAGGAGTAGGGTGGGAATGATTATTGAAAGTTTAGTCAGGTGTCTCAGAATGTTTACTAGCTTTGAAAAAGAAAGGACTTTGTCACATGAAAGAAAATGGCAAACTTGTTTGCAGAGGATGTAGAGGAAGCCAGAAATATAAATGAGATTATGGATAACATGTTCACTGGTGACCAGGAACAGTGATGACCCAAATGCAGTTTCTGGCTGGAAAATCCCTGATTTTTTTTTTTTTTTTTTTTTTTTTTTTTTTTTTTTTTTTTTTTTTTTTTTTTTTCTTGTGCTAAGGAGAAACAACAGCTTATCAGGGAAGGACTCTGATATTACATGAATTGTCAGCAAAAACTTATGAGGTTATTTTACTAACTTTTATCACTGAAACATGTGGTCTAGCTATTGTAGTTTTCTTTATCCTGGGAGTAATTTGTTCCAGTGTGATGTTATTGTGGGTAATTATAAGATGATTCAACTATATGGAAGCTTCAAGTTCACATCTTTTTTTTTCTATTCTGAAATAAGTGTTGAATTGCATAAGAAAAATTTCACCAGCTATGTTACTGCAGACAGCATTTTTTTTTCAAATGTCTTTGTAATATTTGCAGTATTTTTGTTTCAGTGGTCTTTAATGGAGATAGCCTCCATGGATTATTTATGGATTGCACAAAATTCAGTTTTGCTTTGAATTTTGCATTTGAACTATGAATAACCCTTGGAAACTAAATACTGAGGAACATCATATTCTGCCCTTCCTCTTTCACCCCGGTTGATCTCAGCTAGCTCTCTTGCATCCTCCTTTTCCTCACATACCTGCTTCCTTCATAACCTGGTCATTTTAACCTCTGGTGCTGTCTGTAAACTGAAGGACTGGTACAGCTAGGGTAGGATTGGAATGATGGGTTGGAAGAAGTTGTGAAAAAGTAGGAACCAGTGTTTTCAATGAATAATTGTTGGATCTTGTCAAAGCTCATTATGTCCTGAAGAAGTTAAAACTAAAGTTTGCTACTACCAATTTCCCCAGTAATTCAAGCCCTGACATTGTGTAGTAATACTGGGATTCTTGGCCCCATTTTCCTTGGGGTTCCTTTTTTTCATCATGTGATTATATACATTTTGTCTACAATATTAGGTGGGTTTAACATTTTGTGTTCTATTATTGAAATTGAACAGCTAAAGTAGGCAGCTTCTAAAATGTAAAAAAAAATAATAATCATCAAATTAGTTGTCTCCTGGTTTAGTTTGGAGTTTGGATTTTTATTTTGTTGTTTTGAAGTCTGAGGGGTCAGCCAGAAGGTGAGGGTCCATTTCTGACTGACTGGGTGCAGAAAAACTTCCTAGCTGAAGTCTGGGTTATAATTGTCCATTTTGAGACCTGACCTCCCTGCAGGTTGTCTGTGCTGTCCAGTGACATAAAGAAACTAGACTAGTCTGGATGCTTTTCTTATCAAATGTGTTGGAGAGTGCATGACCCAGTTGCTTGGGGATTTCTTGAATGGGAATCATAAAGCACAGTGAAATAAACATGGAGAACATCTGTGTTCTTTCTGAATCTAAAGGTGTCTAGGGGAGAACTGTATTTCAGCATGTTAGGTAGCCTGAATATGATGGATAGTAAGGGAGATGTAATACTTTTATGGCTGCCAAGAAGGCACAAATTAAGATTCAACTGATTTAGAAGAACCTTTTGTTTGGTTGGTTTTTTTGGGGGGTGGGGGTTTAGGCTTTTGGGGTTTGTTTTGTTTGTTTGGGGGGGTGGTTTGTTAGAAGTGGAGAAACACCAGTCTTGTACTCATCCAGGTGCAGTTCTAAATGTGCTGTTCTTCCCTCATTCCTGCTTTCCACCCCCATATGATAAGAACAACTTCAGTAAAAGTTGTTCAGCTTGCAAAAAGAAGAGCAGGGACTTGCTTTAAAATCTCTTTATAGAGACTCCTGACAAGCTTTTAAGTCCTTCAGAAAATGGGAACACATTAACCCTAGTAGCCTAAAAGAAATTACTTTAGTTCTCGTTGTGACACTGGTATCTATAGCTTTTGTAGTTCTGCTTTCTTAAGCAAGAATGTGTTTATTAATGGTATTAAGGAAGCTTTAAGGTTATGTACAAACTCACTCCCAAAGATTTGGTTTAGTAATTGAAATAGCTTGATCTTCCACTGATGGATTTTCTTTTATAATAACTGAAAATGGCAAATGTTTGAATCCTCAAGAAGTGTATCTTCTGCTGGAAGTGCCAATCTTTCCACTTTTCTTTCTTCACTACTCCTGTCCAGGTGTTCTCGCAAACATAACTACCCCACATCCAGCAAGACACTGCTGGTGCGAGGGATGTTCATCACCTTTGGCATGGAGCAGTGCCGGAGGGATGACTATGACACAGATGCCAGCCTGGAGTACAGTGATGAGGAGACCTACCAGCAGTTCCTGGAGTTCTATGAGGATGTGCTCCCCGAATTTCAGAATGTGGGGAAGGTGGTTCAATTCAAGGTATGCATTATGAGCCTTAGGAGAAATTCTGTCCAGCATGCCTCAGCTAAATCCTGTGTGCACTAGGGAACTATGCAGTGACTTACAACAAACTGTGCATCTCTCATGTCACCCGTGAACTTGTCACTGCTTTTACAGAGCACCATCTTACTCTGGGTAAATCTCTCCCATTCCCCTGAGGGGTTAGAAAAGCTTGTGCTTCTATATTGCAAGTTATTCACACTGCTCAACTTACCTCAGAGTCCACCTACCTCAGAGTCCTTCCTTTTCTTATCCTGTGCTAAGCCCCAGAGGGTTCATTAAGACATGTTAGACAATATAAATACATCTCAGCTACTGTATTTGGGCCTAAGGAATGAAATAGTGGGGGTATGAAATGTGTTTGGAGTGTACACCCAAACAGTGTCATTTTAGGACTGGCTGAATAAAATAAAATCAGATTACAATGAACTGAAAAAATAGCAGATACTTTAGTAGGAAGAATTAGAGAAAGTTATATAAATGGTCTTGAGATTTGTCATCCATCCTTACTTTGTGCATTTGGTTTGCTCAGTGTTTTGTACTGATTTTTTCCATTGTTATTTCTTACGGGGATAAAGAGGGATCTGTAAATGGAGACCTCAGATGAATGATGTGTGTTAACAGTCCCATGTTGTCCCAAAATTTGCAGCTTAGATGGTGCAATCACCTTGTATCAGAATACATTGCAGCATCCCTTTCTGTTTGCCATCCCTGAGCGTTTTCCTGCAGTCACCAGGAGGCACATAGTGCCTTTTGTTCTTTTGTGTTCATCTACTGACAGCTGCCTCAGGACTGAGATGGCATTAGCATTTCAAGCAAGAGCAAAGTAGAAAGAGTGAGTTTTCAGTAGTTGTATAATGAGCTTCATAAGCAAGAAACCTTCACTTGTTTGGAGGAGTGGAGCATCCCCTCCATATTTTGACTCATGGAATAATATCTAGTTACTAGAGGACATAATAATGAATAAATAGCTTCCTCTACTAGAAGACAGGATGCAGATTCCCTATGGAGCATGGCTTGGAAATCCTTACAAGCAAAGTCAGGTCTTTGGCTTTGTATCTGTTGTTCAGTGCAGGTGTGCTAAGCTCACCTGCCTGGGTTGCTGTGACTGTTAGCATGGCATTCCTTGGCTTCTGAGGCAATTGTGTAACAGCAGCATGGTTCTCATGCACATTTTCACTACATTAGAGATGCTTCAGAATGACATGTTGGCTGCAGGGATCTTAACTGCCAGTGAGCTGAGACTCTGTGACCATTTAGAATCAGATTATACACACCCCTCTTTCAGCTGACTTCCTTTTCCAGTGTAGCCCAAGGTTTTATTCCGGCTGTTTTTTCTGGGAAGCTGCTCTGTAATGTGGAAGATCCTGATAAAACACTACCCTAGAACACTAGGGTTCTTTTCCTACCCAAAAATGTCTATGGCAAAATCATTCTCACTTGTACTGACACTGTTTATCTAAATAGTTTGACTCCTTATCCTGTAGTACTTAATTATACAAATGCTTGTTATTGTGGCTGAAGTCCTTTGCTGATCCAACATACGAAAAGGTATTCCCTGAGGGTCAATCAGGGTTCAGGGATGAAAGGAGCTACTAACCTCGTTTGCTGTGGGTATTGGAAGAGGCGTGCAGGCAACAGAGGCTGGAATCAGTTTGCCCTAGAGAACAGGGTTCCACCTGCCTGTCAGAATCTTTTGTAACTAGCAGCAAGCTTTTTTAAAGGTATTGGTGTATTTTTGAGAGCTTTAGATATACTTTGAATGCTAAATCATTACAAATAAAGGTTTTTCAGAACTGTACAGTGGAAGATGGTGTCTTCAGTTTTTCAAACCCATTTCACAGGGATGCTGTGAAGATACATTGCTCTAGAGCCTCTTACTGTAATGAATTCCTCATTTCCACTTGAGGATACTACTAATTGTTGTCAGAGCAGGATTTGGCTGTTGCGCAGTAGGATTGGCCCTGACAAGTGCAAGTCAATGGAGTACAAGCTTTCTTGTGGACTAAATGAAGCCAAGGTCCCAGAGTTAATCAAAGCATAATGCTGGAAACAGTTAAACATAAGCCAGAAAGGCTTTTTTGTTTGTTTGTTTGTTTGTTTGTTTGGATGTTTTTTTGGTTAACACTCAAGTGTTCAGAAAAACATCATCTCTAAGTTGATATGGACAAAGGGTCATAAATGAGAATTGCCCATCTCAGGATGTGTGAGCTGCTGAGCAGCATAAACCTTCCACTGCCCTAACTTCACATTTCCATCCCCTCAGGTCAGTTGCAACTATGAGCCTCACCTGCGAGGAAATGTGTACGTCCAGTACCAGTCGTAAGTACTCACAGTCTTACCAAGTGTTAGAACTAAACTCCAGAGTTGAGTCATGAGTGTTTGTGTCATCCATGCAGTTCATTCTCACACTGCAGTGGGAGTCCAGAATTGGTAAGGGGTGTCTGAAATGATTGTGTGATGGTAATGCCATCTGTTATTTTTACTTTTTAAAGGGAGAAGGACTGTCAGGCAGCTCTGGCTCTGTTCAGTGGACGTTGGTATGCAGGCAGACAGCTTCATTGTGAATTCTGTCCTGTGACGAGGTGGAAAACTGCCATATGTGGTGAGTCTTGGAAAAGAGGATACATGTTACTGAAGGAGTACTCACTCATGGAAGCGAAAAAGAGGGATTAGGCTGTAGCTTTCAGATCTGCCTAATGTGTTGTTTCTGTTTGGAAGACAAACGTGCTAACTTTCTTGTGTAGATCCAGGAAAGAAAGGGAGTATTACACCATGTCACATGAGTGTCTGAATTGTTCTAGTGGGTTTACCATGGTCTAGGAAAAAAGGTTTGGATTCTAGCTTTGGAAATAATAATCTTAACATGAAACTCCATGAAGTACTAATTTATCTCTTCAGAAGCAGCAGCACTTTCTGGACTATCAACAGTTCTGAGCAGTAAATACAACATTTGACTTACCTAGATTTACCTTCTTACATTAAGGTAAATAAAATTTAATTAAATGAGAAGTTGATGAATTTAATGAAACGAGTTTGTTCTAAGCTAAACCCAAATCTTCAGAGCTGTTAAGAAGCTAATTCCAGGAAAAGTACACAGTACGCAGAAAATTAATCTTGTGTGAGTTAAATTGATAGGTGGTCAAATGCACGTTCTTCTGTTTGGAGAAGCAAAATTCAGTTTATTATGTTTCTTCCAGTTGGTACATAATGAAGGAAAAGATCTAACAGGTCTGGTTCATAAAAAAAGCAAACCTTAATCTGTTGCAGGCTTATTTGAAAGGCAGAAGTGTCCAAGAGGGAAACACTGCAACTTTCTTCACGTATTCAAAAATCCAAACAACGAGTTTTGGGAGGCCAATAGAGACATACGTATTTCTCCTGAACGGACTCACCAGTTGTCTAAAAACTCTGAGAGGAGAAACAGATCGAGCCACCGTGACGACTACTACAGCCGCTCCAGGAGGAGGGGCAGCCCCAGCCCGGACCATTCCTACCGCAGGAACGGAGAGTCTGAGAGGAAGAAGAACCGCCGCAAAAGCAAGAGGCGGCACCGGTCGGGGAGGTCGAGGAGCCGAGAGAGGAGGAGGTCTCACAGCAGGGGCAGGAAGAGGAGAGGCCGCAGTCGCAGCAGGAGTCACAGTCGGACACGCAGCAGGAGCAGGAGCAGGAGTTCCTCTCGTTCCAGGAGCAGGGGTAAAAAGAGATCAAGCAGCAGAGGAAAAAATAGTGAAACTCCCAAAACAAAGTGAGAATTACTTTCAGAAATAACTAATTGATAAAAATAGAGCTGACAAAGAAATCTTCCCAATAGGGCACCAGACAACATTTGAATTTCAAATAAAGTGTTCTTGCACATTAAAATGTTTCTTCCTAATAAAGGAACGTAGTTTACTGTGTGCGAAGCTTGAGAAAATTAAAAGTTTTAAGTCCTATAGAAGGTGTGAAGGTCAAGTACTCTAGCTACTCTGTCCCTCTGAACTGCTGCAACACCTGGATGCACACTGAGTATAAATAGAGAAGTGAAGCCTCTTTGGTATATGCTTATTTCTGTTATGTGTATGTTAAGTGTTTACTGTTCCTGTAAGGAGTTAGTACAGAACAGCCAGTGTGCAGTAAATTCACACCCTAGCACACTGCAGATCCAGGTCTGTGTAGATGACTGCCATTTGTATTTTTCACCTGTTTATTGGAAATCGTTTTCTAGACAAAGAAAATATCATTGTTTTATGAGTTGGAGAAAAGGGATCTCAAAGACATCACTGTTTGATTGTACAATACTTGTCCAGTAGTTTTTTGGTCATGAGTGTTGGATTTTTCTCTGCCCTGACTGAACTGCTGAGCTGATTGCTTGTAGGGATTGCAGTAGACTAAAACCAAGTAGCAAGTACACAGAGGAACAATCAGTTTATTCAGTACCTTAATCCCCAAGTAGAAGTGGAGACCATGCAACTGTAATCCTCGAGTGAGGTTAGAAATACTTTGCATACCTCTTGGCTGCACACCAGTTGTAGGTGAAAACAACCTGCCTAACTTGTGCTGGAGGAGTGGCAAGTGTCCATCTGGGAACCAAAGATGTGGTTGTGAAGGTTCAATCAAGATGGCTGCAGACTGGCTGAAGAAACTGAAGGGTTTATACATGAAAGAACACTTTATGGTTTTGGGAGAGGAGGACTTGACTTAAACTCTTTCTAGGTTTATTTTACAAATCGTTTAAGGCACCCTACTGCCTTGCTTTCCTACGGCCAAGGTGAAGAGTAGGGTACATAAAAATGAAATTATTGGGGCAAAACCTTCTTGAAATGACAGCTACATTAGCGAAGTACCTGCAGTTAGATAAATGCTTACCAATATTTTTTCACTTTTATTTAAAATATTTGTGCTGTTAGATGTACTGTATTTCACATGGCTTATCTTCAGGATTTAACTTGGGCACCTCATTGTCGTCACACTTGGAGAGAGCTTGTGACACCGAAGGTGCAGGTGCCCTAACAGCCTGTAGAGGTACTTCCCTGTCTTTATACCCTCTCCAAAGAACTGGGCTCCTGCCTTTAGAGAACCAGTCAGACCCCATGAGTAAGAAGCCTAAAGCAGGCACGAAGTGCTCCCAAATAGGAGCACAATTCATTACAACTCCCAGCAATGTAACATAAACTCCCTTAGAAAATTTGAGTATCTGAACTTTACCAACAGCATTCCTCACAACAAGAACATTTTTCCCCACGATAGTTAAGATCGAGTGAGCATTGCTTCTGGACATGACATATGTATTTTTTTTTTTGCTTTTCTAAATGCATAGTGCACCTAGCATGCTGATAATACATTCTTCCTTCTTTCTTCATGTGTAACTTGTCCAATAATGAATAGTACAACGAAAGTGATGTTCAGTCCAAACCCAGCTTTCACTATGTATTGTCGTAACTGTAGGCAGAGCTGTAGATTTGTTAATTTGATTAAATGTTTTAGTTATTAACAGATGTAGGAATTATAATTAATTAGCATAACTTTTGAAATAATAACTTTTTTAAAAGGCATATTTCAAAGGATAGACAGCACTAGGTTTTTAATTCCATTTGAGAAATTTGTTACTGCCAGTTTCTTATAATGTATAAGAAAAATAATCTTTTTCTCTCCACACCTTAGAGATAAATTTTCCCTGAGGTTTCTATTTTTTTATAGACGCTCAATTGTCTCGCTGGGTCACTCGCACCGCGTGTGGCAAACTCTGGTTCAGTTTGCCACCAGCAAGCCAGTTCCATCCTCCATTCCCTGGGCTGCCCTGCTTCCCACAGCTCCCTGCTGGGAGAGCTGGCTTGTGCCTGTGCAGACGCTGTGTACCCCGCGTCACGCAGCCAGATGTCATGGAGCATTATCCCAGCAAAGTCAGCTGTCCAGCTCAAGTAAAAGTGGTGGAGTGGGTGGTGGGAACCTGCGACCAATCAGGTGAAATAAGTAAACCAGGCCTCCATGGGATTAGAAACTAAGTGCCCACTAACAACCATGTGAGAATTCCATGGATAATTAGGCTCCTTGTCCCCACAGTTTTGCAACAGGATTTGGGAAGCTCAGTGGATTTAACAACAACAAAAAAAACTAAAAAACCAAACTTGCTCAGAAATGCATGTAAAAATTTAAACATACTTTATTTCTGCTACTACAATGGCTGAAGCTTCAGCTTGCTTTTCTTGAGGTCTGGACCCAAACGCGTTGTCTGTACCTGTGCAGTGCAGGACTGGTAGCTGTGATTGCCCTTCACTTTGACACGCCGTCTGTTTATTACACAGAATTTGAGTGCTGTAGATCTGACATTTGGCTTGCATTTGTTAGCATGAAACCTGGGATTCCACCAGTTTTCTAACTTCAGAGTTCGTATTTTTCAGTATTGTTTCTCTGCTTCATAACCTTAAGTAGTGTTATATGCATGGTTTTGTGTTTCCTTATTATTATCTGAATGAGCTGTTTTATTCTGGACAGACTACAAGTTTTTTAAAGTTAAGCTTAATTATTTTCTTTCCCAAAGGGAAAAAGCCACAGAACACAGAAAGCATTTAAATTTGTAAGGAACATCTTGTTCCCCATTGTGTGTTATTCCACATATTCCACAGAAAAGGACCTTATAAAGTGAATTAATATGGGCCAAGTTTTGTCTTTATCAACTACTTAAAAGCAGCAGCTTTCAAAATACTTTTTTTCAGTTGTGAATTCTGCAGGGATCACGGAGGTGCTTTGGAGTAATTCTGGCATTTACACAGAGGTTCAGGGTGGCAGTGCCAGGACCTGCCCGATGCCCTGCTTCAGTCAGGATGAGGAGCAGGTGCTGCTCCTGTCCTTCAGTGGAGGAGGAACTGCCCAGCCAGGCAGCAGCGCTGCCTTGTTCAGCAGCACAAGGGGAGCAGTGACAGCACAGTGGGAACCCCTGTAGGCATGGGCACTGTTGCTGCCCAGCAGAATTAAGGCATCAGGGAACTGGGCATGACCCCTCGCAGCAGAGTGCCTTCCCTCCAACTGTAGCTGGTGGCCACGTCTGTGGGATTTCATTCCCTGTGTGCCTGTCCAGAGTGGCAAATCCCCATCAGGGGTTGAGGAGGGGTGGTACGTGTCTGTGTGTTGAATGCAAGGCAATTCTTCTGGACACCCAACAAGGCCTTCCCTCTCTGGCCCCAGCCCTTGGGAATAGGGCACATTGTCCAAAATGCATCCCAAGTGACTCCTCTCCCACTTTTATGCCCTGGGATGGCAGCATGGCTGTTTTGTATCCAGTCTGGCATCAGCATGTTCAGTGTATCGGAAACTGCCCTCCAGTTTACCAGTGGCATTCCTGTGCGCTAAATAACTTGGTTTTTTTCTAAAGACATGCAAGAGCCTGCTAAAAGATGCTATTGCTTCCTGTCCTGGATCAGCACTTCTTACAAAACATGAAAGATGGAAGTTTATGATAGTTAATAACCTAAAAGCTTAGTTTACTTTCTTACATCATGCAAAGAGTGCAGCTCGTTTTGTTTTCACTGTAAGCTTGTAATTAAAATAAACCCCAATTATTCCACATACACTCCTGCTCAGCATTGATGTATCAGGTGAATTCAGTATCTATGGCTGAAACCAAAACTGATTGTGATGTGGACAGGCAACACTTTGTCAAGCCATGGGACAGACTGCAAAGCAAGCTGGACAAGCGTAACCCATGGTACCTGGGTGCTGCAAAAATGAATCACCACACCTGAGAACTTGGTGACAATCACTGTGGCCCTACCGCAGAAGGAACAGCAGATGTTTAAGAAGGCCTCTTTGAGTTAAAGACTTAAGTCACTGAAGTTGAAGACACTCAAGACAACAATCAACTTGCCTGAACAATCCAGAAATTCCAACTTATTCTTTAGCTCACCCCAACCATCCCCCACACAACAGGAATTTGAAAACAGAATTTAATTTCAAATTAATTTCAGAAATGCCCGAAGATGTAAATTTTTCCCCATGCTTTTGCTGATAACATCAAGCATTTAGTTCAGTTCTTTTGGAAAGGTGGAGAACAGATTCATCTGGCATATTCTTGGTTGAGACCAGGATTGTAAACATTGCATTGACTTGTTCAGAATTCTATGACAAGAACTGAATATTCAGTCTGTATTATCCAGAAATCTCTACCAACATGTGGTTTAATTTTCAAATGAAGTGGTACTATTCCATCAATTTAACATCCACTTAAATAAATTTTGTGTTTAATGTGGCAAGCTTTCCAAAAACTTGCTAATTTATTGCTTTCTCTACAATTTAAATGGATGTAAATAACTAAACTTGGACACAGTATCCTCAACATTTTTTAATGAAGTGCTCAAGAACAGGTTAAGCACTGTAATAAAATTCCCCTTTTTTTTAAGCCAGCACTGCGTGGCCTCTTCTTTCCTCTGTGAATACAGGCACTAATTACATAGAAACACAGCAATGGTGTAAAAATGGACATTTATTACAACTAAACCAATGTGATAGACAGGGGTCAAACAGTTTGTCACAATCACAACGAAGCTTAATCCAGCCAAGCACATACAAGTGACAGTGTAAACTTTAAAAACATGTTTAATACATATAAAATTGCTTCTGGTTTGACTTAAATCCATTTTAGCACTTCAATCTCATACATAAGGTCCTTTTGCTACCCCTCTACCCTCATCTGTCTCTGCCCACTGTGCACTGGGGAATTGCCCTGGGACAAAAAGAGTCTCTGCTCATGTGGAATCTGTGTGTTAATCCTAGAACGGGAATCTGTGGACAAGTTCTAATGGCTTGGGTTCCCAGGCACCACCCTGGTACTGCCACAAGAGTGGCACACACAGCCCGGCCCAGGCTCTATTGCCTCCAGTGTCAGTGCTGGGATCTGGATCAGGGGCCTTGGAAGTGGCAGGGCTGCACTTTTCCTTTGGCTGGGTACTTCTGGACCCACTCTGCAGCTGGCCACAGGAGTGCTGCTGCCAGCAGCACTGCCAGAGCTAAGCCTTGTGAAAACATGGCACTACTCAGGTGGAACAAGCCAGAACTCCTCAGGGAAGGTGTCTGGGTGGAGAGGGAGGGGACAACCCCCTCAAAGAGGACAGGCAACAGAACTTGGCTACTCCCAGGTGTAGGCTCCCACTGCCTCCTCAAAACCACACATGGATCACATTTCAGTGAAACAGGCTCAGTTCATAATTACTGAGAGTCTGCTCCAAGTGTCAAAATACTACTGGATATCAGCTTACATGATTTGTAGTGAATATACTATACAAATCTAATGTTTAAGAGCTCTCACTGCAAATTAGTTGATTCAACTTGTACATCACACAGGAGTATTGTAAGGGATGTGTCACATGTTCAACGTGTTGATCAAGAAAAGCAGTTAAATGACTTTGACACTTAGTGTGTTCCTAAAGGTACCTATACACCCAATAGAGCATAACAATAAAACACCAATAGATACAAATTAATTGGTAGACTTCGAAAGAAAATAATAGAAGATCCCTTCTGTAAAGCTTCTTCTTTCCCATCTCTGAAAGTATTCAGTTTTCATTATGCATCCCTTTATTCAGTTAGAAAGCTGACCTCATTTCTTGTGTTCATGGTCAAAGCAAGCTAATATCAGACCTAAAAACAGTTTCCTTATTCAGTCTGGATTGGTTTTCCTTTTCTCCTACATGCATTCCCTTTGGAGTATAGTAACTTGCACAGTTTTGCTCAAGGTAGCTACACTAAAATACACCTTCATGTCTAGTGAGTTGATCCGTTTTCTTAAAAAAAGCAGTTATCACCTTAACAGTGTTTTACCAGTTTGATATGCAGATCTTGGCAGGATTCTTTGGTATAATGACAAATTCAGTAGTAAACAGATATTTCTAATCTTTATGCAACAACTGAAATAAGCAGAATAATCACAAGTAGTGACTAAAATGTAGATGAACAAATTCTTTGGTTGCATAAACACAATTTCTACACCGTAACATTTCATATTTGGAGTTGTCCATATAGTTTCTTTTCATTTAGGTAGGCTATGCTTATGTCATAATGATACATTTATTTCCTGAAGTCAAGTTCGCTTATAAAAAAAGTAGACTTATTGAAGTCAAATGCAATTTTCCTATAAATGCAGTGAAGGGAAACACAGAGTCAATTTAAATCTAATTCCCTTTCATTTACAAATTTTGAACTTAGGTTTCTTGTTTCCTTAAAATAAAAAAAAGTATTTTTCTTGTAGGCCTGAATGAAGCAGCTTAGCAAAACAGTAATACTGACAAACAGCATCTTACACCATTAGCTAAACATTACAATGAAGGCAGTGAACATTTACAGTATGAAACACTGAGATGGCATCAGCTGAAGAGAAGGTTTATGTCAATCCAATTTCTTCGAGTACACTACGTGGGGTCTCTGCTTCCTATGGAGGGAAAATTTGAGACAGTAGTAAATGAACACTGTTTCTACTGAGCAGTGCTGCACATGAGTTAGTATGGAAGATGCTGAGGTGAAAAAGCTCAAAAGACATGAAAACATGGAAGCACTGCAGTTTGCAAACATGGTATTAGTTGGCACTTTTCAAGGAGCTGTTAATTAGATTGCCATGGTTCACAGGAATAGCTGGTAGATGTTATTGCCCTTAAGCACAATAAAAATAAAACAATTAAGATGTACCAGCAGGGAACAAATCACAACTGAGTAACAGAGATAGGAACTGGGGAGGGATGGGGAAAAATCTTGCAATGGAGTCAGTGAATTTTGTAGTGAATTGTTTCAAGGGTCTCAAAAATCTGTTCGGGAACAACAAATAAATGGGTGAATGAAACTACTGATGCAACTAAGATACAGTATCCCTTCAGATCTTTAATAAAGACTTTCAATTTGTTTGGTTTTTTAATACAGTGATCCCATGCTTAATTCGTAAAACCAAGGTACCTTGGTATGCCTGGGGTCAAATTGATCCCTTTCAAAGAGGGATGAGTTTTCATGATAGGAATTTTATTATTCCACACCAGGCATAAAGTTTTAGGTGAATTCTAATCTTAGAATGATTTTCTTATATTCAGAGAAAGTTGTTTAATACCAAATTCCAAAGAATTATCATCAGTTTTGTATTCATTACTTCCATAGCATCTGGAAGCATTTTCCATAGAAAAGAAATGATTTAAGCTAGAAACATTAGGCTGAGCTTTTCCATAACTATTAACAATCCCATCATAAATAAAAAGGGATACTGTGTCCATATCAAAACAAAAGCTTTAATATCGAGAGTATGAATAAACTTACTTTAGCATCCTAAAACAAGACATGTCATGCAGAAGAAAAAAAAAGGCAGATAACAGTTAAGGCAGCCAACCAATTATTTTTCAACTGCTTTGCAAATATTTATTAGAAAAATAATGTAGGTAAAATACAAATTAAAGCACCTCAAACCTTACAAATAATAACAGAATATTCTCTATCAACCTTGGCTATGTGGCATAAAATGATTAAGTTTACTATCGTCATTCAGCTCATGTATAAGGTGATTCAGCAGTGAAGAAACAAGTTATAATACTTTAAGGCAACCTCATTGAAAAGTCAGTCAGGAACAGGCCATCTCAGCATTTTGAGATGGCTTCTAAAACCCAGCAGCAAGTAAAAAATTGCAATAAAAAGGCAAGTTAAATCTGCAAACAAGATACTTGGTGTATTAAAGATGTAGTGTTGGTTTGGTTTTTTTCCCTCACTAATGGAGTACTTAAATATTCTTAGAACTACAGTGACCTTGACAAAGCCAGAGAGGATGGCAGGATTAAAGATTTACATGTGTATTTTAGCAAATCCCCAAAAGGAGGCACTGAAAAATGGCTATGTAGCACTTTTAATATAACTTTTTGTATTATATTCCCAGATTACTTTGTTGCATTTATTTTAGAAGACACACACCTCCCCTATCCACAAAGGCGTTTTACTCAAGAAATTCTACACTGTTAACTAACAATGACACCTGAACTCAAGAGCATCCTACAAGAATATAAATTCTCAAGCATTTCAGGGTCTTCAAATTATTTGAAATAAATTCACTTTTCAACTTTAAATTGATTAGACAGCAGTGGGCACTTAAGAGCTACTCAGGAGTGCAACAGGGTATTTACAAAGTTACCTGAAAAAAAAAGTTCTTTATAGCTATGAAGAAATACAGAGCAGTGCTGCCACTGTCTTCAGAGCAGTTTAGTATTGTTGTTTTCACTGCCAATTCAAAGTCTGAAATGATTTTCAACAGGCATATACTTAAACACTAAATTTCTTCAGGTAAATCAAGGTCATTGGCTAACCATTAAAAGCAACCTATTTCAAGGACATTAGCTACTTGTCCACAGATACATCACCCATAGAATTCGGGCATATTTTCATCTTTTTTTTATTACTAAAGCAGTAACCTTGAGACAGATGTGCCTTTTTATCTGCTCATCAACAATATAATCTCAAGGAACACCTAATGGCTAATGTCTTTTGCTAGAGGAATAACTTCATTAATTATTACTTTTAAGAAACAAATACAATGAATTATGTTTTGTTCACATTATTTGTTTTACTAAGTGTCAAACATTTTATCCAATTCTTATGTAAAACATTCTGCAGTGCTATGTACTACCTGCAGCTCAGAATCACCCAAGGCAAACAACACAAATTTGAAATATCAGAACAAAGATGAGGAAAAAAGTCATTCACATGAGACAAAAGTGCATGCAATACTTTATTTCAAACATGCCAGAAAAGCTAATTCATTACCTAGTCATTTAGAAGCAAGCAGCTGTATACAGATAACAAGAAAAACAGCATCTCATTACAGCTCAATGCACAGCATTTTAAGCCAACAGGCATGAAATAATGCAGGCTAAAGCAGCATTAACCAGACATCCAAACACATTGTTAATGGCTTACAGAAAAAAGGCAAACTTGGAAATGGAAAACCACTCCTATGATCTTGTTTTCTAAGATTTCAGAATGCTGCAAATCCAATCCAAATCTTTTGTCTAATTCTATAATCTGCCATTTTTTTAATGTCAGTTTAACTTTTGGAAGGTAGTGCATTACCACATACAGTACATGGAACTAGCTCATTTATGGTTCATTTTAGTAACCACCTCCTTGATAATTCATGGAAACAATCTTCAAAATCAGCACTGGTTTTAGGTTACCAACAGGATGCATTACATGCCCTCTCACTCTGCCCACTTTTCAACTGAATGCACTTATATTCACTCTTGTGGCAGTTCTCCAATACACAAGGCAGCCTGCATTTAAAACTGGAAATGCCAATTTAAGAAGGCATATTGCAAGTATACTGTTAATAGACTTAGATCTTTCCAACCCTAGCCATTAATGGTTGGACTCAATAAGCTTAGATGTCTTTTCCAACCTTAATGATGCTATGATTCCATTATTCATTTGTAAAGCAATGATATTGTTCTCTCTTTCAGTGGCAGTAACTGTTAAATTACTCACAAGAGCATTCTGCACCTTTAAATACAAATGTTTTAATTTCAGATTTACCCATCATTCTCTTTGACCAAATCAATTCTGCCTCCCTCCTTTTTGTAAGGTCAGTCACACTACTGTGCCAGTCTTCAGAATGGGATAGTGTTATCTGCACCTTTAATTAAGATGCATGGTCTATGTAGAATTTCATTCAGCCTCATTTAATACTTGTGTGTATGCACATTTCACATGATACTTCTCCTTCACTACTTTCTCTGTAAGTCTTAACTTCACCTGCAGACTTTAAGCGTATGTTTAAATACCACCACAACCTATTTAAAAGATAAACATGGGTTGAGTAATGTTACAGTATAGATGTTGCAGTATGTAGATGTTTAGCTCAGAAAATGCTACAGCACTTTTAAGCATAAGATTTCAAGCTTACATACAATAAAAAAGTTAAATCATATGCCAACAAGCACAAGTTTTGTTGAAATGAGACATGTGAAGAGACAACACTGTAAAACAGAGGGGGAAGAGGAAAGTACAACAGCAGAGAATGGTTGTGGCATTCTATTAGATTCAGGATGACTGGATTCAGCAAGCTGATGATAATGTTCTGTCATGAGTAAGTCACAGGTCTATCTCCTCTGAAATTCTGCATGCATGATGAATGAAGCCATTTAGTACACTGGTACATTAAAGTATTCATGACGTGGCTACAAAAGAAATGTACATATTCTTATACAAAATAGAAAGGTGGACAGATATGCAAGAAAACAAAAATCTCTATTGTATCTCTGACATTAAAAGGACACTTGATACAGAAATACAATACTGTATTTTAGACTACTCTAGATTTCCAGGGGGTGAGGGTAGTGGGTACAATCATCATTTTATCCCCCATACTTGCATGCTGTGTCCAACAACAGACAGAACAACTTCACACCATAAATACTTTATTACATAAGCTCAGAGTTTCTTCTTAGTAAAAAAAAAGTTTGAAGCTCCAGAGATGGACCACCCTGTCTATTACTTGTCTCTACATCAGGCATCAGCTGTTGGCTTCTGTCAGAGACAGGCAGTGGGCCAGGGTAATACAGTGGTGGCATTGCTGGTGATAAAAATAACATTTTGTAGGAAGAGGATCTGTTTAGAAAAATGGAGGCCCCTGATACACCTCTCAAAGCAGGCAAAGTTTTCTTTGCTTTTGGATTATGCAGCTGAACTCAATATACTCTTGTATGATTGGCATGAATGTTACTACTCAATTTGCTGAAAGATGAGATAGAAAGAAAGCAACACTCAATTTTAATAATGGAGTAACAGGAATTTAGGAGCATCAGCCCCATATATGCCGACTAAACTTTTATTGGGATGAAAACACACAAAACTCAACTCTCTGCATGTCAGTTTCCATCTTTGATCCTGTACCAATTATGATCTTCAATCTATTTTAGTATCCCATTTCCGAGTGACAGAAATTTTAAAACAGAACTGAGAGAGTTCCCACAGACTTCTAAAACTCTCTCCTCTGTGCCATCTCAGTTTATTTGCATGTCCAAGCTTGTATGTTTTTAAATTCTATTCTCAAATTACAAAAAAAAAGCACAACAAAAATATTCTAGAAGCTATAAAATTTTATACTGTTAATCTGAAGATCATGTCATAGTAGTTTAAATTATTCTGACCAAGCTAATTACAAATCCAGTAGTTCACAAAATAATAGCACCTATATAACTCTGTGAGAGTTACAAATAAGTTACATGATGCATGTTTAATTCTTAGATTCAAAAGAATTTGGTATATAATAAAGAATAACAAATGTGAATTTCAACACTGAACACCTCTCACATGGTATAAGTAAAAAGCATCAGTGAACATTAAAAACGAAACACTGAGGCATACTCTTAACTGGAAAAGGCACTGCATGACGATAGTGTACATTGTTAGGGAGTAGGGGTTTTGACTAAAAAGAACAAAGTACTAACTTTAGAATTCCTGAAGCCTCCAGAGACAAATATTCCCAGAAAGGTCCCCAGGGAAAATTTCTGCTTTACTTACACTGGTGACTGCTCATGAAGAGAACTGAAGAACATGCATACTGTAATAATCTAAAATGCTCTATTTTTATCTGGGAAACATCCTTACACATGATTCCCCTCTTCCTTGAAAAAAACCCTCATGTATTCCAGTGTTCACCATTGGAAATGTGGAGCCACCAAAACTGGTGTCTTCACTAAAATGCCTGTCAAATCTCCTAACAGATTTCTCCTTAATTTTACATTAGCAGCTCATTTTCTGTCAATCTTATTGTTGTATTCAAGGATTATGTGTGTACATATTCTTAAGCACCCTCTTTGGCCTGGAAACACTGACCATGTGCCCTTTAATTGTAAACATCAACAAATAAGGCCATGGAAGTGCTCATTTCATGTACCCTCCCTGCTTGCACAGTCCTGGGGTATTCCCCACCCTGTTTGTATTTTCAGCAGTTTATACCCTGAGGAATTCACTATCTGATGTTAAAATCACAGTACACAAAATTAGGTGACTGACTCACATTACTGTTGAGGGATTAATGCCTCATCTTCACAGAAATTTATGGTTTATTGATAAAACAAGACAGATTGTCAGGTAACAACAGAAACAAAGTGGTTATTTCACTTCTGGTAACTTTTTAGATTAAAGAACATGTAACCACCACCTGCAACTAGACTAGCAATAAATTGACCTTGTAGGGGTGAAACTGAAGGATTAAATGGATGACAACAGAAATGGAGATACAAAGTGGTAACACAACAATACTGAGAAGGAGAAGGGTGGTGTTCCAGTGAGGCCTCTGTACCCCACCAAGGACATCCAGGACCATCCCACATAAAGGGCCTGGCTCTGTGGGCAGCCTGACAAACAACCAAAAGGAAAATTAAGTTTTGACCAAATGTTTGCCATCACAGAACTACAGCATATCACAAGTTTCAACTATGACTGACTTTTTTTTTGTCTTCCCCACTATACTGTTTCCAGAGCAGTTGGTCTGCTGGTCTAAATACAGGAAAGACAATATGGGGAAGGGACAGTTGTCAAATACAAAATCAATATCTACACTACCTTGCCTTCCTTGGTGGGAATGTGCAGATCTCAAGGACATGCTTCACAGGCTCAGATGTTGTCTAAGATAATCTAGATCTAACGATTTCATAAATTAGTTGATCTAGAAGCTAGGGAAGAGGCAATGGTATCCTTACAGCACAATATAAGGGCAAACTAACATGAAATACCACCTCTGAAAAATCATCACTTAAAACTTTGGATGTAAACCATCTATCTGACTTTAACACACAGGTCTTAGATCTAGTGTTGCCAGAAAAGTAACAGCTCTACTACACAAGCTGCACATTGTGGAATTGCAATATTTTAAAGTTACTAGAATTAATCTTTTTCAAAACAACATCTGTGTTTACAGCTTATTTTAAAAAGCTAATAATACTGTCAGCCTGAGTCATTGGAGATGTTTTACATTAGGAAAATGGTAGAGTTGTTCTGAGTAAACAGAACTATTTAGCCAGTACAACCCAACTGACATTTTCTCAGCCAACACTGTCATGACCCAAACTAATTAAAAATCATAACCAAAATAAAATTAGAAGGGACTTCATTTAATCCAGTCCCCCAAACAGCACACATGTAACTTTCCTGAGAGGTATTTCATCTATTAAAGGCATCCAGTGATGCCTTTTTATTGTGCCTCAGGCAATCTACTTAAATGCTGCATTATCATCTCCACTGGAAAATTTGCCTAACATCTACCTTGAATTATTTTCTTGCTGCAATTTAAGGTATTTTTTTTTCTGTAGTGGATAAGAAAGCTATTATTTCCTCAGGCAAGAGAGAGAAAAAAAATATTTATGTCTATGCCAAACTGTCTCAAGTTTAGCGTGTTGCAGGGCTGCCATTTTACTGATGATATCTCAGGGCAGTGACACAGACTTCATCAATACATGGCATGACTCCTTTTTCAGGGAAAGTTTGCTTAGGTTATTGTTTTAACTTTTTTTCTATCAAAACCCACACAAAGCCTGTGAAGGTGAGTCATGTTAAACTGCACACAAAAGTTACAGCTGACACCTTTTGATAAAAGACTTGGCTTTTTTTACTCAGCATCTAACAAAACCCTAGCTCCAACAACAGACAAGATGTGGGTCCATGGAGTGTATGCAAGTTTGAGAAGAATTCTACAGAGGCAGGCTCTGGGGAAATCAAGAGCAGAGGATGAGGGTTTCTGTTTAGAAACATGAAGTTTTTGCAGTAAGAAGAGACTGACACTTAACAAAGACTTCCTTAGCAAGGCTTCAAAAGCAGTCACTTTTACATTCCACTTCTAAATCGTTATTAGGAAATATTTCTAATGGATGTCTGCTTTAGGAAGTTGCTGCTGTTCACTTGCCTGTTCATGGATTTCAAAACAGCAGAGTAACTGTTTCCCAATCTTTGGTTAGCTAACTGTTCAGAAACTTCTATTAGATAGATGGGTTTGGGTTGTAAGGGATATTTTAGATCATTTAGTTCCAACCCTTGTGCCATGGGCAGAGACACCTTCCAGTAGGTCAGCTTGCTCAGGGCCCATCTAGCCTGGCCTTGTTACTTCCTACTAGGGTATTTTTATTACAAAAATTATTTGTACTTTCAAAGAAGAGCCAAGTGTTTCCTCAGAGAACCTAGAAACACTTATGAGGTCCTGAACATCTTCAAAGACAACTACAATGCTCTTACAAAAAAATACCAAAAAATACAAAAAAGTAAACAAATAAAAAGAAGTATGCTTCATCAATGCCAACTCCTAGTCAAGACTTTGTCTGCAGCTTTCTGTATAGCAAAACCAAAAAATCTTCAAGATCGATGCAAACTGGTCAACAGAATTCTCAATGAGAGTATGAAACAGTAAGTTGTCCTGGAAATGTGATTCACCAGAACATCCGAGCATATGCACAGAGCTGGGCTCTAAAACATCTCAAGAGACCAGAGCAGAAGGGTGTGACAGCAGTGGCCTGCCTGCCTCTCTCCCAAAAGCGGTACAAAGATCACTTGAAGCTTTGTGTACTCTAACCGGATAATAGCAGGTGCTTCCTGCCTCTCAGCTGCTGCTCTGATCTGCCAGCTCAGAGGTGATAATCGCCCCGGGAGGCTCAGCTTCACATGTGCCAATCAGTTGCTATGCAGCCAGCCAGGAACAATCCAGAGCCCAGCCTTCAGCAGTACGGATGGTCCTAAGAATCCATCAGAGCCTCCACCTCGCCACCACCAAAATCCAAATGCTTTAAGCACATACTGTGGTTGAATACTTTGTATTGTGAAGTTAGAGCCAAAATTATTAAAAATCAGAGTTCGCCATCAGATAATCCGACAGTGTCTCTATGTTTGGCAAACTGCCAAACTAAGCACATAAGGGTTCATTAATGTTTTCTTCCAGAACTGCAGATACAGGTTTGCATTGCTTATTCTCCTTTGCTTAAAGAAGCATTTCTTAAACTGCAAAGCTGTTATCTTTGAAGGGATGACCAGAATATACTGCTGCAACAAGCCATGTCACTTCCAGTATTATTCAGCTTCCATGGCAATGGCATTTAAGCATCCCCCTTCTTTCCTGGTCCTGCAGCGCTTTGCGTTCTCACAATTGTTTGGACAAATGTTTGCAGGCACAAGTTATAAACACGGAAAAGAAAAGCTGCTGACTATATGTTTTTAAATGTGAGCAATTTGAATTGGATCAGTTTAAATGGATCTGAAATCCAGTTCTAGAATGGTCGCATAGTTTTTCTGGCACAAAGGAAAGCGGAAGAAAAAGGACACCTGAAAATTCTGAAAGTCAATACCGCTGCTGAAGCTCCTTGCTACACTCCTGTGACTCAGGCCAACAGCAGGGGTGCAGCATGTGACAAGTAAATTAGAACCTACCTGTGCAATCTGACTTGGGGGTTCACAGCAGACAGTGAGTCAGGACAAGATGTGTGGAACACTGGCTTTTTAAAGCACTTAGATACTGTGATTTTTTTAAAAAATAGGATGCAATTTAAGCTGAACTATCAGCTTTAGCAAAAGTCCTGGTTTGCCAAAAGCAGCTGCTTTTTACCTCCCTTTTCAATGTCACTGCTTTCTTCCTCCTGGCACTTCCCTCATGCTAACCTTGCATAAGCTCAGGTTTTGAGCTAGGAGCTCACAAGCTAGGAGCCCCAGAACCACAGGGCAAGCAACCAACAAAACACAAAGGTGGCAGTAGGAATGAATCCAGCTTTCTCAACAAAACTCACTGTTAGCATGAGTTTGGGTGATGAGCAAACTGTCCTGACTTAAGACCACGACTTTACCACTGTAAAAGGCTCTCAGTAGAAAGGAGAATTTCTACACGGTACAATTTGAAGGTATATAAAGATTTCACAAAATCTTTATATAAAAAGATTTATATACAAAATTTTTATATACAAAAATCTTGATATACAAAATTTTTCAAAATTATGCAAGGCTTACCATAAATTTCACCACATTCTCTATGGAACTACTGTTGAATATGTGGCTTATTAAAATTGCCACACAGAACATGTAGTACGCAACACCCTAGTTTACAAGAAAATCTAACAGCCAACAAAAAAACTCCAACTTCTCATTCTGGGCTTGGTTATGCCTCAAAGAGTAACAAGGATTAAAGTAATTCAAAGTTGTATAACCAATTAGTTAAACATCAGGTTAATCCAAACACCAAAGCTATGAGTCAAACTCCTCCCCTTGCCCGAAGGCAACCTCCTTGACCTCAAGAGATCTTTCTTTAACCCAGATGATCTTCATTCCTATACACAAGCTGCAGCTCCTTACTGCAGGCAAACCATTCCCCATCTCTTATCATGTGCAACCATCTATCTGTCCCAGTCCACTCAGCCCAGCAGCTGCCATTTCTGTATCTCTTTATTCTGAGGAATCATGATGACCCTGGAAATTAGGGTCTGAACAGAGTAACTATTCCCTCACTCCTTCCAGGGAACAGTACAAGGCAAGAAGTAGCATTCCATGGGCATCAGACAATGCCACTGTGTTTAATTCAATGGGGACAAAGCATATTTCTTCAACTAAAGCTATGCCCATACACCGAATTCACAGAGACATACTGCAGGCAAGTAAATTGGAGTTACATAGAATTATCTAAGCCTGAGCTTGTAGCTGCCAGAATTGGTCTTTGCAGCCATCTGAGACACAAAAAAACCCCAAAAAAACAAAAGGATTAGAACTCCTAAGCTCTGTTCATAGCATAGGTCCCAAACAATATAGGTAGCTTTTTAAGGTTCTAATTGCAAGGAAAGTTTTACAGGCAGTTTCAATTCTNAAGTATCAAGCCTGAACACTTAGGTTTTTCTTACAGTTGTTTTAGAATATGTCCAAGCTCATAAAGAAATTGTTTTCAACAAATTACTTGTTGGCTGCCCTAATTCTTCAGGTTTAATANGAGTAACTATTCCCTCACTCCTTCCAGGGAACAGTACAAGGCAAGAAGTAGCATTCCATGGGCATCAGACAATGCCACTGTGTTTAATTCAATGGGGACAAAGCATATTTCTTCAACTAAAGCTATGCCCATACACCGAATTCACAGAGACATACTGCAGGCAAGTAAATTGGAGTTACATAGAATTATCTAAGCCTGAGCTTGTAGCTGCCAGAATTGGTCTTTGCAGCCATCTGAGACACAAAAAAACCCCAAAAAAACAAAAGGATTAGAACTCCTAAGCTCTGTTCATAGCATAGGTCCCAAACAATATAGGTAGCTTTTTAAGGTTCTAATTGCAAGGAAAGTTTTACAGGCAGTTTCAATTCTAACCTTACCATGAGAATCATGTAACTCTTTGTACATGAACTTGTTATCAT
>WEIU01006459.1:298217-308660 GCA_013389925.1 Aegithalos caudatus | reverse complement strand
GGGGGAGTGGGGAAAGTATCAAGCCTGAACACTTAGGTTTTTCTTACAGTTGTTTTAGAATATGTCCAAGCTCATAAAGAAATTGTTTTCAACAAATTACTTGTTGGCTGCCCTAATTCTTCAGGTTTAATATGTAAGCAGATTATTGGCTGCTCCCCTCAACACAGGCTGTATCATATACTAGGAAACTCTAAAATGGTAAAAATACCCATACACCCACTGTGAGTTTGGTTTTGAACACGTTACAAACATTTTTGCCTAGTATAATTATTTTCTTTTATCTGGAAATGAAATCCTGGTATTTATAAAGCTGCATATGAAATTAGATCTATTACCACAGTTCCATATTACAAAAGCCAATTTGTTTACTGAACTACTTGTTTATCATTATATCAAGTAAACAGCAGACTAATTAAGTTTTCTCCAGCAAATCATTTTCATGTATGTTTTAAACTCGCTTTATGCAAATTAAAATCTTACCTTTATTAGTAGGACTGCCACAATGTATTCCATTTATGCTTTGGACAAAAATATGTTGCAATGCACTATATATGCAAATAAGCTTTGTTCTGTCATGCAGCATCCGGCATTTTGATATACAGTCAATTGCAGCAGCACCCAGTCTTTTTAGGGCCCATTTTCTTTGCATAGCAGATGTAAACAGCTCATTTTCCAATAAATACATGTTTATATGGGCTGATTGTAAGTAAACAAAGCCAAACATCTGTTTAGTTATTAGCTTTGGTATCCATTTCTCTAACTTGCATTATCTCACTTAATTATCCACACCAAAGAAAGCCAATAGAAGTCAGACATTTCAAGTTGATGCGGTTAGTACGTAAAAGGAAAATAAAAGGAAACACTCAAAGCACTCTTCAAAGACCATCATGCAAGTGTTGCAGAAAGTTAAGCCCATCACCCATTTTCTGTTTACCCTTGCAAGGACTTAATTAAACGTGCAGCACTCTTTGCATAGCACCCATTTAATCCATGCCACCAAAATGGTAAACTTGGTAGTTACCAATCATTTAGATGGGGTCAAAAGGGCTAATGCCTTAGATTGCTCTTAATCATAAGATATCCTCAGACAAACCTCCCCAGTCTTCATTCTGGCTCTACAAACAAAATCAAGCAGCAGTGAAAATGTAATATCAACTACTGAATTAAAAAAACAAAATAAAAGAAAAGCAAATAAAAACCCAACATCCCCCCAATCATGTACAGCTTATTTACATATAAAATAAGACTTAAAATATTCTAAACTATATACAAAAGTAAATTCAGTTATTTCACAGTTAAATCTGTTTCAGCTATTGTTATTCTTTAGGTTAATACAATTTTAATAGGTTTTCCTGAAAGTCCACTGTTAAGAAAGCAAACAGAAATGCATCAGAAGAAAACATCTGTTCAAAGACTTAAAGTAGATGCATTTAAAAAACTCTGAAGTTTTTCATTCCTTAACCAGGTAAAGGACATTGGTACCTTAAAAGAGTAAGTTCTAGAGAGCTCTTTAGAAAGCTTCAGTTGTGCATGAAGGAATATTAATTCAAAGATTTTACTTTTTTAAGAGACTTAAAAGCAGTTGCTCATTATTGGAACAGATTAAGAGTGTAATAGAATAGGATGATACCAAATTTACATATATTTCATTCAGTGATTAACTTTCACACAGTATTACTATGAACATTAATATTAAAATAAGACTTGTTTCATGAAGAAAAGTAAGTTTCAACCTATCATCCTTGAAGTAATTTAAACAATTTAATTCAAAATTCATATTTAGTAAGTCACCATTGTTACTTGCTGAGTAGTCACTTTCATGTCATATTGCTTAGTGCAATAAAGTTCAACATTTTCACTTTAATCAATCAATCTGTTAATCAAACATACTTAGAATTCTCAAAGAGTTGTAACAATAGATCTCAGACTTTTTTTTTTGCCTTTTAGTATCAAATTTTCAGCCTTTAATAAAATGTAATATATAGACTTTTATTGTATCTTGATATCCATCACCAGAACTACCACCGTTGCTAGACAGCTTGGCAACAAAAAACATAGCTTCTCCCTTAAAAATAAATAAAAGCCCTAAAACACATACCAGCAATGTTCCCCAACATCTGTACAACACAAAGAACACCACAAAGAAATGAGAATCTAAAACCAAACACAACAGGATGCCTCCTGGGGACATCCATATTCTTTTACCTAATATTTTCTGGCACTCTAAGACCATCTCACAGGTAGTGAAAATTCCAGGAAAGGGTAGTAGCACAGCAACATGACACATCATCTCAGACAACATAGTAAAAATGGACTTTTCTCCTCACAATCTCAAGACCAAAACATTAACATTAGTCTTTTCAACATTCTGCCACATCCACATGTTCTATTAAAATGCAGATTAATGTGAGCATTCAGAAAGAGCACCTGATTTTGAAGGTAAGATACTCCTTACTCTCAAGCAGCCTTCAGCAATTGTTCATTGAATTCACTATGTTAATTGATGAGCAGCACATGACTAAACTCCTGAAAGCAGCTATGGCACATGCAGCAGTGCTAAAACTTTCATTGCATCACCCTTACACAGCACTGCTATCGCTGAGGACAAGGAATGTCTCTGGAAAATAATCTATCAGTTCAATGCACAGAATAAATACACCCTTACCAGAATTACAATCTACAAAGAGTTCACTGTATTGTTAATATTCCCTCAACAGTTCTACAGTTGCTTATATCAATAAATGATCAAATTCACACAGTTTGCAAACTGATCAGTATTGGGATTCACATCAGAGAGGATACTGAATAGTTATGAGACAGCAAGGGCTGCTTCTGCTAATTTGTCTTATTTTTAATTGAAACTTTCTGATGTTTCAATTTCCAAAGCTTAATAAATGCATACTTAAAACTTTTATGAAAGATTTCTTCCTCAACTTGTTGAGTCTTAAGATCTTCTAATTTTGATTTCTTTGATGTAATAGATTAGTCACATCTTACATGCATACACACTTAAACAAACAAAGAAATAACAACAAAAAAAAATGAGACTGAGCATGGGAAGAGGTCAAAGCATGGTATGTTAACTTGCAGGACACTCAATGCCACTTTTTTAAGAAGATATTTAAATCTTCACGTGTTAACCTCCTCTTCCCCCATTACTACTTGGGAAAAAAGAGATGCAGGTTCTACTATTCATTTTCTGGAATACATCCTATTGTTTTAAACATGACAGTTTGATTTGCTAAGTATTTGCAGGAAAGCCTACTGTGCAGTGCAAGGAGGACAGTTTAAAATTATCTGTTAAAAAAACAGAAATATCGATGTTTACAGAGCTGTCTGCTACAATTAAACTCAGTGTTTAGAGGTTTGTTCCCAAGAGCTGCATGCAGCACTGCAGGTAGAATGTCACCAGAGCGGGGTGGAAGGGCAGAACCCCCAGAAACCTGCAGGGACACTGCTACTGATGCAGCCCAGGGCAGAACTGGATTTTGGGGCTGCAGGCACACATTGTCAGCCCATGTCCAGCCCCTCATCCACCAGCACCCCCAAGTCCTTCTCAGCTGCTCTTGACCTGTTCACCCTCCAGCCTGTACAGACACCAGGGATTGCCTTGACCCAGGTGCAAGCATCTTGTACTTGATCTTGTGGAACTTTGTGAGATTCCTATGGGCCCGTCTCTCCAGCTTTGTCCAGGTCCCTCTGGATAGCATCCCATCTTTCTTAAGTGCCAACTGCACCATTCAGGTGTCACATGCAAATTTATTGAGGGTGCACTCAGTCCCTCTATGTCATCAATCAAGACATTAGACATTGGTCCCATTACTGACCCCTGAGGAACACCACTGAAATCCATTGGGACACCAAGCCATGACCCCTATCCTTTGGATTTAACTGCCCACCCATCAAATCCACCCCTCTCCAATTTAGAGAGAACAACGTTATAGGGAAATGTGTCCAGATAAATGACATCTGTAGCCTTTCCCTGGCCCACTGATGCAGTTGCTTCATTACAAAAGGCCAACCCATAGGAGGGGTTGGCAGGACTTTCCCTTGGTGGAGCCATGCTGGCTGTCCCAAATCACCTCCCTGTCTTCCACGTGCCCTAGCACAGCTCCTAGGAGAATCTGTTCCATGATCCTTCCAGCTATAGACAGCAGTCAGGATGACAGGCTGGTGGTTTCCAGAGTCCTCCTTTCTACCCTTTTTAAAAATGGGTACAAAGCTTGCCTCTTCCCAGTCACCTGGAACTGCATGTGACTGCCATGACTTTTTGAGTATCATGGAGAGTGGCAAACACTGTAATAGTACTATAACCCCTCTTTCTTCTATAAAACATCTCCAGAGACTGAGTTCTGAAGCCCATTTTACAGAAGCATCAGCTACCAAAATACTACAACTTCTTCTATGAGTTGGGAGGAATTCCAAATCCATAAAAATCATAGCTACTTTCTAATCCCTAAATAATGAACAATCCATCATTTCTCATTCACAGTAACTCTCATAGGTCCCTATATATATATCTTCTAAAATGTAATTGTAGATCATTATCTGTGCCTAAAATCAAGCAGATACACATCTTAAAACTGCAGTGGACCAACTAACCAACAAAGCTGACCACTTGAAATTGAGATGGAAGTCATATGTGAAGAGCAGAAGGCAGTTGAATCTCCATGATAATAAAGATTCCATTATTCATTCTTGTTTCACATTCAGGGGAACACAGGTACAGCCAAGGCAAATAATGCCACTGCCAACTTAGGAAGGCAGTCTATTTTAACAGTCCATATTTAAGAAATAACATTAAGTGAAGACTGAATTAATTACATTCTTTGTGATTTCTTAGGCAAATGGTAATAACAAGGTGCTTACAAAGGCTGTTTCCTAAACCAGACAAAATCCCTTATACTCCCACTCATTGGAGGCTTAAACATGTAAGAATTTTCTTTTGCTGGTGCTAATGGCAAAATGAAAGAGTTTTGGCATTATCTCAAGAACAACCTAATACCCAATATTATGCAGACCTTCAAACCTATGGTTTCCAAAATGCTCATTTCATCTCCAATAAGAAAATTCTCATGGCATATGCAAGAAATTCACCAGAGTTTAATTTCCAGAGATGCTCATTCTGAAATGAAATGCTTAAATCTATGCAGCAACCCTAAGCATCTAAGGCAAGTCAGCCAACATGAACACTGTCAGCACCCTTCTGAATATAGGATGAGGCAATCGTTTGAAATAGCAAAGAAAATAAGGTTAATTGATAGCTTATCTCTTATTCTTCATGTGGAAGGACTAGTAAATACTGCCTGAGGCCAAACTGCAAGAGCCTAAGAAAAAAAAAAATTCACGCAGCTTTTAGGTTTTTGATCACTACTGAAGTAGTTACACAAGCTTGACTCATGAACAGACTCGTTGGCCTTTTTATTTAGATACCTTTTAAAAATGGGTATTTTAAGTATTTAGATGTTCTGCAATCAAATACTAAAAAATACACAAAATAGTGGTGGACAAAATGGAGATTATTTCCAAAATACTTTTCTAAAATGTACATCTGATAATCAACAAAACTCATTTTCATTCATAGCCAGTGTTTAGGAGATTTTTCCTGCTTCAAATGAAGGCGAGCAAGTCTGTACAGATTTGCTTTAAAATATATACATGACTGCTCAGTTTAATTATTAGAATTATTAACTCCTTGATTTTAGCATTTTAGTACAGTAAATGACCACAAACTTCCAAGCACCCTACTGAATTTCTCAAGCCATCAAAAAAAACCCAGAACAATTAGACTTCTGAGAGGAATTAAATCCTCTCTTTTGTACAGAATATCTATCATTGATAGTTTCATGCCTTAAAAAACCTCAAGTGTCACAAAATGATGCACAGGCTTATCTTTTAGTGGTTCCACGTGTCATACGTATATATTTACTTCATGCAACAACATACTGCATCTACCAATTTCTTTCAGTATAATTGAGCTGTTCACACAAGCAAAAACCACCTTTTCAGCAGTGCATGCCTTTGTAATCACTAGTTAAGTATTAAAATCTCTCTAGCAAACAAGATATAAAATGATCAGCAACACATAACAGCATTCTTTTGAACAGAAGCATTTCTACAACAGAGTGACAGCGAAGAATGGAAGCACTGGAGTTAATTGTCTTTTACTACCCTTCCCCTGGGTACCACTGCTAGTATTGATGACTGAGTGTTAATAAGTTATGAGGTGGTAACAAATATGGGGGAGGGGGTAGGGAATGAATACCTGAACGAAGTACATTCCTGAAGAACTGACAAGAATGTGAGGGTGAGAGGGGTTTAGCAAATTAGTGTGTTCCAATCAGACAAACTGTAGCAGTTAGTAGAGGGACCTCACAGCAGCAAGAACTTTACCACAAACTGAAATAGGTGCTCAGACACAGAAGTATATCCTGGAAAACTTCCACAGAAAATACAAGTAGGCAAGGCTATTAAAACTAATTCACTACTCAGCAATTTGTGCCTTAGTATATTTCCTCTTAACATTACACAAATAGTCACTTAATGTATCTGTAATGATTTTCTTTTGTGTAAGTATTCCATACAGCTCTTCATTTTTAAGGTACTTCATACATCAATGCATGTAGCATTAGTAATTTAAAATGTTGTGTATTATTATTAATAATATTGTGCATCCAACTACATATATGTATGGGTGTATATGCACATATATATGTCTGGTAATATGAGTATTCAGGGCTAAATAAAAACCACTTTGTTGCACATAATTAAAATCTGACATGGTCAAAAACAAACACATGACAGCCCTGCTAGAAATGTTTTTGATTTGGAATCACACCATGTTTCAGGCTGGTAGTTTTGAAGTATTCTGGGAAGCAGATATTAACTCCAAGTATTGAAAAAATCTCTGTATGTGAGAAACTATTTTTTTAACAACTCTCTTCACCAAACCCAGCATTTACATAGCAGCAGTTGATACAAAACCAAACTTCTACAGAAAAGAGCCCAAATTTATTGGAAGCTCAATTTAAATATGAGCCCAGACTTTTACAGGGTTTATAAACTAAAATGCAGATATAGGGAGTAGTTTTATACTTAATTAACAGTCAATATAACTGAGTGAAAAAATACAAAGCCTCAAGTGGTATTGTGTATAACTGCTAGATTTCAAGTTAATCAGAATTATTTAATAAACACTGACAACTGAAAATCTCCTAAAGATGGGGAAAGGAAGGGTAATCAGAATAATGCCACCAGGGCTAGGGAAAAGTCACACATTGAAAAAGTGGTATTTCCCTTTGCATAAGATTTTTAACTTGAAGTTACATTAATATAAAATTACATTCTCTGTAAAAAGGCAATGTTTGTTGCTTGGAAAGAAAAATAGTAATGAATTCCTAGAAATACAATCCATTCTTTCTTTAGAACAGCTCCACAAAACCAGTAAAAATAAAGTTCAAAAACAGTAACAATGAGAAAGAATACAGTTATTCTGCTTTATGTACAATTAACTGCATTTGAAGGAGACAAACTGGAATAAAACTAATCTCTTATATCTGTTTTCATAGAAAGAGCGAAAGATTTTAAGAGAATAAACAGATTATTTTTCTTTCCTCTTTATAAACTCCAACAGGACTTCTGGTTAAGATAATTCCTACAAAGAGTAAAGAAGGACTTAGATTGAATTAGAACACAAGAAGTAAATACATGCATATATTTCCTTTCTAGAAAAATAGGGTAGCAAATCTGTGTGTAATGGCTGACCTTGTTCATGACAAGAACTTTATTGTGCAGTGGACCTGCCTGCACTCTGAAGGGATTACAAACAGCTACCAGGGAAAAGAACACCATGTGTTTCCCCATCCTACTAATATTATGTCCAACAAAACATTACCAAGTGGAACACAGAAGGCTTTTAAGAGAATAAAGAAATTAATTCACAGGAGAAAATAACAAATGGAAGGTTTACATAGGGGGGGAAATAGAGCAACTTGATCTCTATGGAATCGGGGCAGTGAACCTCAGTACACTAGGAAAAATAAAGGTGAACCATCCCTCTTAAACCATATGTTCCACTGACTTGCACACAAGACTGATGATCCCCCCCAGCGAACCAGAATTTTTGATTCCCATTTAGACATTCAAAAACCTTAATGGTGTACATTTTAGTAAGAAAAAAAGCCAAACAAAATCAAATAAATCAAAAATAACCAGCATAGGATGGAGAAAAATGGAGAAATTATATTAAGTTTTTCTATACCATTGAACCCTTTCACATCAGTCTTCTTAAAAAATGGTAGACATGCAATCCATCATCTTCAATGATAACAGCAAATAGCAAAAGCATTCAAAGTGAAAAAACAATGTTCTTATACTTTATGCTTCTATGGAACTACTATTATTGCTTTGTCACTTGGAAATGTTCCACAGTAAGCAGCCGACAGCAGAAAAGCAGGTCTAAGAACTAATTAGAACTATACCTGAATGAGTCTCAAAGAAGAGAGTCTAGCTTCTGGATTTCAGCAACAAAACAGTAAAGAAGTGAACATGCATTAGGTATGACAAAAAAACTAATGGTTAATAAATAAAAAGAAGGAATGAACAACACATGAACAACACTAAGTTAAATTAGCATGATCTACAATTATCTAGGTATAAACACAAAACAGCCACTTGCATTTACTAGCAGAACACGAAGTCACAGTAGGTTACAACGTGTACACATGCCAAACCAAATAAAAAGAGCAGCTAACATCATCCTATTGCACACTTAGGACAACTAGCTAAAACTACATGCTAAGCATGCTGAAAAATACTTTCTAGAAGCTTAGAGTATCAGGAGTTTTTTGAGTCACAGCCTACCATGCTGACACTTTGGCCAGAGAAGCTGGGTTTTCTTACCTCCTGTAAAAGATCTGCTTGTTCAATGGCTTTAAGAACATTTTTCTTGGAAGTCTCCTGAACTTCCCCTCCTAAAAGGAACTCATCCAGAATGAAATAGGCTTTTTCAAAATTGAAGATGATATCAAGTTCACATACCTAAAAAGAACATCAACCATTATTGCAAAGTGGGAGGATACTCTCACTTGAGGTACATCCTCTCACAAAACTTAACTTGTTCAGAGCTTCACCAAACTTTCCCAAGCCAAGACATTAGCCTAAGGCTGTAACCTTGTAAGGACTGGGGCAATAATAAAAATCACAACTTGGAGGAAAAGAAAAACCTATCATATTTTTTGCTTAAGTTAAAAACAGCTACAGCAACCTCTGAGAAAAGCTTTCACCATTAAAAAGGCTTCAATTCACAGCAGTCTGTAAGACACAGCTCTTCAAGATGCAAGAGAATATTCCCTAGAAAAGTTCTCTTCTTGCCTGCAGTATGCAAAGGCAGCTCACACAATCTTACAGAAAGATATGAAAAGAAGTATCTTAAATTTCTTGTTCAGTCTGTGAATTTCATAGTCAGAAGGACTACGAAGGAAGGCAAAATGAGCCACAGTTTGTCTAGGAGTGCTCATGTACAGCAGTTTGTGTTTGCTCTCTGGGTAAGCAGATGTCTCTCTCATTTCTCCTCACCATTCCTGCCACTTCACAACCAACTGCCTCCTTTGGAAACAGATGTACAAAGTGCTCACATGAGAGCAGCACCAGGAAGAATAAAAGCTTCCTGCTAAGAGTAAGATTTTATCTGACCCCAAGTGAGACTACTATGAAACAAAACAAATACAGGCAATTAATGCCAGATTAATAACAGTTCTTCTCCAAATCAATAATTTAATTTCGTATTTTAATAGAGGCAACCATCAGTTTAGTTTGGCCAAGCAAGCCACACAAAATATATTAAATGCACCTTTTCAATTACTAGTTGGTTACATTTTTGTAAAAGTGCTGTGGGCATAAAGTAAAATGACAAAATAAAAATAAATCAACTTACACTGCCAAAATATTTGTCAAGAAGTTCTACATAGCGATGAATTATTTCCAGAGTTATTAGTTCATTGTCCTGATCTTCAATAGCACAGCAGAAATAGAGGCTTGCATATCTGTAACAAAATAATCCTGATGTTAGTGTAGAAGCATAAGCAAAAGGCATGCACTTGAGGAGTATCACATTCTCAGCAGTCCTTCATACTCTGTTCAGCACATTGGTACTCCAAATGACAACCAGGTACTACCAAAGAACAGCTGAAAGATAAAGACACACACATGTACAAGGGAGGTACATCTCTGAGTCAAGCACAACTTCACTCTTTGCCATCCTTAAGCTGACAGAACTAAAATAGCCAAAGAGATAGTTGGAAAACTAAGCAGATTTGATTCTGTGGTATCATGGAAGAGTTCTGAGATACTTTCTCTTCTCTCTGTAACATCCATATACCAGTGTATCAACTGATCCAATGTTAAACTTTTATCATATAAGCTACAGATATTAAAAACCATAGA